>JAWMRA010000050.1:13359729-13376125 GCA_035584735.1 Pseudotriccus pelzelni | reverse complement strand
ATAAATGTTTTTTTTTTTTTGTTCCCCCCCCCCCCCCCGTTCCTGTCATTGAACATCAGCTCATCTTTCCTGGTACAGTAGAGACAGGGGTTATCCAAAGCTCCCATCCCTTTGCACAGGGAGTTCAAGGCTCTGATCTCTGTAATGAGCTGTGCAGCCTGAGGAAGGTCAGGCTCGGGTCTGACTCTAACAGGCAGGGGCACTTTCCAGGCTTCAGGATTATGATGGTTATTAGTGCTCAGTGCTGGGTTTGCTCATTTGTTCATGCTCATAAGCACAGCTGCCTCGTCTCTGCCATTCTTGCAATGATGTCACAGGTCAGGGGAGCTCAAGTCAGACCCTGAACTAAAAATAAAGCAGCGAACACCAGCTACAAACCCAAATAAATGAAAAACCCAACACAGGTACCCAGGGAAGTACAACAGCTGCTCAAACAAATTGAAGGGAAGGCCGCAAGAACAGCCTGAATTATCATTAGAATAAAGAAGAGGCACCGTGGTCGTTGGTGTTCTCTGGCTGCAGGTGCTGAGCTGTCACATGGGGGTTCAGAGCTGTGGTGGCTTTGGGGCAGGAGGCTCCTCACCTTGTGTTGTGTGGACCTGCTTCGTGTTTTGTCCTGTCACAGGCAAATGAGCTCAGAAAGGGCAGCGAGGGCAGGGATTCTTGACCAGGACAGCTCTTGTGGGGACTGCAGAAAGAACCCTCGTGTGCCAATGCTGCAAACGTGTTGGCTCCCGGAGAACTGAAGCCATGGGAGCTGGTGATGAGCTGGCTCAGGAGTGAAGGATGTTTAGCTACTAATTCAGGGCTGTGGGGAGTGATGGACTTGACATTGCCTTTCAGTCAGAAGGGTTTTGCCAAACTGTGGAATCATATTTCCATGTACTGGAAGACATTAAAACACTACTCTGACTTCTGGGCATGTTTGTCTCCCAGCCAAGCTGCTGTAATCAGAGCCCTTTGTATTTTAGAATTCCTTTCAGATTTCAAGTGGAGGCAACCTGCTTTTTCTTCTCCTCAGCTAATACACACAATTAAGCAGATCCTGACAGCTTTCCCACCAGTGTCCTTGGCAGATACCTCCTGTTGTGTGGCTTGGAGCTGCTCTCAGGGGGACCCTGCCCTTCTTCCCCTCCTCTGCTATCCTGGATCACAAAGCAGATCTAGCTGAAAATGACCTGCATCTGTTATTGGTTTTGATGTGTCAGGTTACTTTTCAGATGTATTTATTCTCTAAGCAGATCGTGGTGCAGCTGGAGAAATGCTGGGGCAGTGGGGAGGGCTGGCACCGCCTCTTTAGTAGAGGTTTGGTTGCTTAGTTTTCATAAGCAAGGCTTTTTATGGGTGATGTTTCAGCACGTTTTGCATGCAGAGGTGGTAGGATCCAAGTTGAGTGTCTCTGGTAGCACCAGTCAAGGTGCAGCACAGGTTTAGCAATGTTTTTTTCCTTGTTGATTAAAATGTTACCAAAAATCTCCCAGCTCTGTATGGGTGGGTAAATTTTGAACTGGTGATTTCTGTAGTAATGTAACTTTCTGCAGTGTGATAGATTATAACTTTAGGTTTTAACTTTAGCTGCCAGACCAGAAAATGAAGATAACTGAAATAAAATCAAAAATACAAAATTCCTCATCCTCAAAAATACAGATTTTTTTGCTTATCGTAATAATGAAACTGTCTTTAGCTTTCCTTACTTCTGTGCTATTCCTTCTGCTGGGTGGTGTGAGCAAGCAGACTGGAGAAAACAAAGCTGGAGGACAGGTTAGAGAGCAAATCAAGGGCCAGGGTGGAGGGCCCCCTGTACAGCCCAGAGTCGTGACAAGACTGAATGGGCACAACTTGAGTGACTCCTAAGCAGGGGGTGGGAACTTCCCTCTGATCCTTTAAGAACTGAAAACTCCACCTGCCAGCAAAGAATATACCCTAGAAGTATAGGGATTGTACATTTCCCTTAGTTCATCTGGGAAATGCATGGAGGATAGAGTGGATTTCTTCAGTGCTTCAGAACAGGAGTCACTGACTTTTGAAACAGGTGTTGGACCCAGTTGTTCTGGGCTGTCCACTGTCAGTGCAGGTCCAGACCTGTTGCAGTCCACCTCCTGCTGGGATGCAAAGGGCCGCTAAAACACCTCTTTTTTTTTTTTTTACTAGGGAACTTGTTTGTCAGTTTAATGAAATCTTTTGGTGCTGGGAGCTATAGTTTATTTATAAGACTCGAAGGAAGTAAGCTACAAGCCTCCAAACAGCTTTGTCCAGGAACTGAGAAGTTGCATGACACTGGTGATGTTCAGCTCATTAGAATAATATCACAAAATGGGAACGAAGCTCATCTAGAAATACAGTCAAATTGCAGGAGAGCTGCAGTCTCCTGGGAATTGCAGCTCAGTGTTAGAGTAACTGCTGCTTAGATGGCAAAATAATTGAAACTGGGGGGAGGAGGGAAGAGCTCTGCAGATGGCTGCTGGGCTGTGTCTGAGATCCTGGAAGGAGATGGAAAAAGCGAGAGCATTTGGCATCAAAGAGTAGGCAAATGATGCTGGCTTCGTGCCAGGCAACTCTTTAATACAGGCTCATATATATCTGAAATTGCAGAAACAAGCAAAATCAGGCAGCCTGAATTATGAGCAGGAAAGCAAAATAAGTCCCTTAGTGTTAACTGTGAATTTCTTTTCCTAACAAATGACTTCTGCACAGGAATAAGACTGTTTTTCTGGCACCAGTGTGAAATACATCTGTGCCTGTTGCTGGAAGAGCAAGGAGGGCAGGGAGCAAACAGAGAAGCAAAGGGAGCAAATAAAGGATGTGACGCATCCCAGAGATTGAGTCTGGGTCAGTTGGTAACTTCTATTTCTTCATTTGGCTTCCCTGTCCTAATCAGTCCAAATCTGACGAGGACTGGCAGTATCTTTGCAGGAAGCCCATACCTGTCTTGTGAATCTGCTTCAAGGACAGCCCGACCTGCAGGGAGCAAAAACCTGCAACAGCTCCTGAGCTTTACTGATGTTCTTCTTTCCACACATGAAATTTCTGCTGTGACTCCATAATTTTATGAGTTGGAATCCTTGGCTTACATACACATAAAAGCTGTTTAAACATCTGCTTTTTAAAAATAAGCTGTTCACATCCTGTGAGTGCATCACCCTTCCTGGAGCACTAAAACCTCTGAAAGTGGTGCAGCCTCTGTGCCCCAGCATTGGTGGCTCTGGAGGCTGCTGTTCCCAGGGCACAGATCCTGGATGTGGCCAGTGGAATAGCAAATACGAGTGATGATGTGGCTTTGCTTTCGGGTTTACTGCAGGGTTGCCTTTATTTTACACAACATGTCCTATGTCATGGATAAACTGAGCCTATTCAGGAACAATTTGTCTGGGCTTTCTTGATGTTTGCAGCACTGGGATTTGCTGTTGAAGGCCTGGAAATCCCCGGACAAACTGTCAGGTTCCTCTCTTTCTGCATGGACAAACTTTTCTGTTGAAAAAGGTGCTAAATCAGTCAAAATGTATTGGATGTCTTTTTAAGAAGAATGGCTTGGTCCACACGTTTCTGACTGGCCCAAGCACAGTCTCCTGCCACCAAGCTTGGTGACAGAGGACATGAAATGCTCTGTCATTGCTCCTTGTACAGCTGCACAGGATTATCCTTTTTCTTTTCTCTGATCATTTCTCCTACAGCTGTTCTTAGCTTGTCCAGTAACTATTCCAGACTTCCAAGGGGAAATCTGTGCTAGAAAGCTTCCAGGATGTCCACAGTGTGTCAGATTGGTGCTGCTTTTCTCATACAGAACTTCTTGGGTTTGCTCAAAGGCACTGAAATGCCTCACAATGAGCTACCCCAGGTGATTGGAGACTATTTTGGAGAAAAAAAAATCCATTCAGTGGTTTACTTGTTCAGAAGATACTGAAGTGATGACCAGTATGGGTCTGACAAATCTGGTTGTTCACTTTTTATCAGCATGGCACAAGTATTTGAATAAATTAGGAAATTGAGCACTCTGGTTAAATGTTGAATTTTCTGAAAAAAGGGGCTTGATCCAGTAGTACCTGAGGACTGTGTGTTTTTGTAAGCTGGAATAGCATACTGGGAAGGACAAATGATATTCTGTTTTCTTAGACTAAATTACTTTTCTGAAAGTGGCCTCTAATGTTCTCTTGTTGTAATATTGTAAGAACTTACTCAAATAACTGCTATACAGTAGAGACTTAATTGCTGAAAGTTAATTCAGTAATGATTCAATAAATGACCTGTTCTACAGCAGGGTGAAGTTCAACATGGTGAAAGGTCTTGGGTTTTTTTCATGAACACAAATTACTTAAGGTTGGTTTCATGCAAACGCAAAATCACCAAGAAATTAATGCCAGAGAGGCCTAATTTATGGATTTTTTTCCCCATCTGTTAAGAAGCTATAGTTTATATATATAAGCTTATACATAATCACAGAGCTGAAAGCACAAAGTTATTTGGGAGGTGCAGCTGTTCTCCATGATCCCCCAGCCTGTCTCAGCCCATGGATTTTCTCTTGGAGGTGGATTGTCACACATTGTGTCCTTTCTTTTGCACAGCTTTGAGTCCCCAGGTGCTTGGATCATTAATGTCCACGGATTATAATCTTTCTCAGGTTTTGTCATCCACACTTTTAACTGTGACAGAAAAGGTAATCGTGGGTCTCGTAGGAGCCACTTTTGTTGCCAAACACTGAAACCTGATATTGCTACTAAATTGTGACAAACCCTTTTAGGTGGTAAATCATTCTTCCTGCCCAGCCACATGTTGGAGCTGTTGGTCCCTTTTCCTCTGGGAGGTGATGGTGGGATTGAGAGTTTCCTCAGCATGCTGGTTGCTTTAGTCTCAGTTCACCATTTGGACAAACAGTGGAGGTGGATGTGCCCAGAGTGCTGCAACCTGGACCACCTTCCTCAGCTTGGGCACAAACTTGCAGCAATGGAGCCTCCACGGGCACTGGCAATAGAAGCAAAGGTTATCCTTGGTAGCAAATGCCCTTTGGAGACACGTGGTGAGGAAAGATGAGAAGGGGTCACCAGGGAGCCACGGCAGACACGGAAAAGGCAAGAGTTTGGTGTCCAGGGCGCTGTTTGTAAAAATAAACAACTGCAACTCTTCCCTTCATCACACGGAAGGGAACAGATCTGTCAAGAAACAGTCTGGGCCTTTTCAGTCTCATCTGCTTTCTGTTTTGGGATATTCTCAACATCCCCTTTATACCACTGTGGTCATCAAAAATTACCATTTCAGACCCCAGTTCTTTGTGTATTTCCTTTTCATTCAGAGTTGCATCTTTTCTCACTTTCAGCTGTATGATATTCAGCAGTTTGAATACATTTAGCACCCTCCATGTTCACTCTTGAGAATGAACCTTTTCAAAATAATTACTCCCACTCATCTCCAGAGCAATCGATAGCGTGAATAAACCTGGAGGCAGCCAGAGGTTTAATTCATTCTAGAAAATATTTTGAAAGTAAAATGAATGGACACATAAAACTCAGTTGTTGATGTGCTGGTGTGGAAACAGAGGCTTCCCTTTTGAAGCTGTACATGACTTGTATCAACACAAAAAATAGTGGGGTGTTTCCCAGGTGAGTGGTGCCCAAGTGTTGCTCATTTTTACCATTGGAAAGAGAAGCGATGGCAGCTACAGGTCTTTGCTGCTTTTCCTATGACGAGGAAAGCTTCTCAAAATGACTATTAGAGAACACAGAATTGGCAGAAACAGATTGGATTGGTGGATCATGGTTGACATGGAAATCTCATCCTTCTGATATCTCTGCTTTTCCTACCCTGATGCTACATGAGCTCCTTCTTCTTGCCAACTGCCCGCGATGGCTTTTCATCGCCAACAAATACAGGGAAAAGGAAAAAGAAAAGGGACACGCTGTAAAGGAGGAAAGCTCCTTCTGAAGTGACTCCTCTCTTTCCTTGCAGGAGAGTTTGGTGCAGTTTGGTTGCTGAAATGTGCCAGCTGAAGTAAAACAGATGAATTATTAATGCTTTGCAGGCTGCTTCTTTCAACTGGCTGAGCCGAGCAGGCTTCGGTGGGGCGTGTGTAACTTCAGCTCTCAGCAGCAAAAATAGACTTCAGGCCTCAGAGGAATGGGAAGCTTAACAGACTATTTTTGTCAGCACAGTTTTAGTTCTATTATGTGTTATTTTGTCAGAGTGGATAGGGTGGATTGTTATTTTGGACGTAGTGGGTGATCTGACAGAAAACCTGCTTCTGTTTCCTTTCTATATGTCACAAGCTGCTTCAAGTTAGAAGCTCCATATTTCTTTTGTTGTATCCTCGACCAGAAGAAAATAAATAGGATGACAGTGGCGGTTTTGCAGGTTCAGTTGCAGACTATCATGCTTCTATCAGGCAACCACATATCCTAGGGAGAGGATTTGGACTTCATTAACAACTCAAGGTCAAAGCAGTTGAAAATCTGTCTTAATCTCTTTTTATTAACCTTTCTCACTGTTGATCTTTAATTAGCTTAATTAATTTGAGCACGCAAGTCCTACCTTAACATTCTGAAGTCACTCTACTGCACTCCCAAAGGCTCTGCATCCCTGGTATGTTTGTGATCCTTTCTCAGAGCTCCTTGGTCCCTGAAATCCAACTGTATAAATCGGGAGTCAGAAGGAATAATGCTCTTCCAGGGCCTTTAGGAGTGTTCAGAAGTCTTAATACAGAGTTTATTTACTGGGGCTCTTTCCTGCACAGGACAAATGCTGCCTTGCACCCTTTGCTGCCTTACTTTTGACTGAATTGGGTCCTGGCATTTGTACCTTCTGGGCCTTGCATCTCCCACCTCTTTCCACCCTCCAGGGAAATCAAACTAATGTTGACCATGTCACTTGTGTACCCACGTCCCACTGGCCAGAGGGCTTTTTGTGGGTTGTGTGCAGGGCTGCTGTCAAGGCTTTAGCCCCAGTTTTGTTGTGCATTTGAAGTCCCAACCCTGAACTGGGGCCCTTTGCCTCCAGGTTTCAAAGCTTACTAAGCCTGCAGGGCCATTGTGTTCTATTAGCCTTGGATTTGGATCTTGTTACAGCTGGGAAAACGGTTCCAGCCAATCTGGGAATTTGGTGCTGCTGGCATAAGCCATTGCAGTTCCTCCCTCCTGGCTCTGCTCTCCAATTGAGTGTCCTGTGAGCAACATCATCTATGAATGCATGCTGGGAATTTGCTGCTTGCATCCCTGATCTGGGGCTGCCGCTGCTCTGGCTCTGGCTCAGGCCGTACCTGTGGACAAACTGAAAACCAGAATGCTGAAAGTGTGAGTTCTGGAGCTGGAGGTGCTGTTTCCCTCCAGCAATGGCCTGTTTCCTTCTGAATTAGGGAAGTGTTTGAAATGTGTGTTGTACAGTCCTGATGTGCTTGGGATACTTTATTTCCTAACTTTGAGATTTAGATCAGTAGCACACATGGATGCCCCTGCCTATCCCACCATGCTGGAAAACACAAGCGATATTAAACCTCAGTGTGCCTTTCAGGCAGATAAACCGGGGTCACTCTGCCCATCTCTGTTGTTAATTCCTAAGCACTTTGTACAACAACAGTTCTGCCCAAGCATTGGGTGAAGGTGAACATTGATGATTAATGGGCTTGTTCAATATAAGAGTAGAAATAGTGACCGTCCACGTCTGACAAGCAGGATACAAGGGTTTGGTACTCTACTGGCAGGAGATAACTTTACATTTAATTTAATTTTTAAAAGAGAAAAGAAGTAAATAAAAGTGATCAAGTGTAGGGCAGCCCTGTCAGAGGTTATAAATTGCTGCCTCCTCGGGCAAATTCAGTGTTTTCTTTCCTATCTTTGCAGCTCTTGGAGCTTATTGCATCACACCAAAGCAACGGGGGTTATATTAACAAAACAAAGTTATTTATTGCTCTGAATGAATTTTCCTTTGAATACAGAATGTTAAGAATCACTTTTTCTCTCCAACTCATACCTACTGTGGTCTCTGCCTTGATAGATGTTCTTGATTTACGTTGTTGTTTTCGTTGGAGAAGTGCACATATTCTTTTTCATGGTGCTTGAAACGGATCTATTATTGTATGCAATGGGATTTAATCTTTATTTCAGCTAAAATTTCAAACATTTTTTGGTGGAGCTAATAATAAGAGACAGGTTTTGTTGGGTTCTTTAGTGAGTATCACTACTTAGATGAAGGATTTTGCTACCAACATCAAGATTTGATATAAATTAATTCATACTCATTTTCTGTGTTTCCATAAGGACATAAAAACGCATTTGGCAAAGGCAACAGAGAAAGTACTTTCTGGATGTTCTGAATGGTGTCTTTCACATGGGATTTGTTGAATGGAGGATACAGTGAGCATTTTGTGTGTATATATATATATGTATGTGAACAAAAATAAATGTAGAATTCTATAGAATTTGTGAGTGATGGTGAACATACTGACCTTGTCAGTGCTTATCTAAGGTCAAATCTATATATTTTTGAATGCTCTTTTTTAGTGCTCAGGTGGCCTGTGTTTTCTGTCATGCTCGGGATGCTGCCTTTGGACACATAACTTCTTTGAAGTAGATGGTGGCAGAGAAAATCTCAGTTTGTTTTGCCTTAAGTGTGTTTTATTCCCTTTATTCCAAGACTCTGAGATTTACAGAGACTTGTAGGATAATTTCCTCCCTTGCTGTGCTGTTGCCAGAGCCTTGCCCTTCTCCCTGCAGTGCATCATCCCTTGCAGGTTTTGTGACATCTGGTGGTTGACATATTTCGAGATATTTCAAAATTCCACATGAATCATTTTATTTGCTTCCTTATTATTTTGGATGTGCCATCTTGTCAGTGGTGCTAACATTTAAGCTCTCTTTTAATTTACACTATTAAGCCATAAGGAAAACAATCAAATACAGCAAGTAAAAGTAGATTGTCTTTATCTCCAGCTTCTGTATTTGGCTGATAAATTAACTTACAAGCTATTCCAGTCAAGACATGACCTTTCTCTTTCTCTGTGCTTATTAAATGCAACAAATAATAAAAGTTCATGAACCTCCAAATTGTTGCTACCAGTAAATTTTTTTTTTTCAAATGAATAAACAACTTTGCCCTAAGCGGAGGGATATTGATAACAGGAATTGCATTCTGCACATGAGGAAGCTTTGCACCATTTTTATATTCCTTTGATCTGCTTATAACAGTAACCTGTCTTCCCCCAGGCAAGGACAACTGTATTAAAAATTAGAAAACAACTTACTTGTTTCCACTTCCTGGATTTTTATTTTCATCTCCACCTCCCACCTTTGTTCTCTCTGAATTTCAAGGCTTCACATGCAGTCTTGTGTTAATTGCTCAAAAAAAATAAATAAATCTCTTTGTTGGAGGAATCACAAATCTTTTAATCTGCCATAGCTGCTAATTAAATTACAGCTGACTTTTGATGTTACAGATTTGTGTTACAGGAATAAACATTTCCCTCTGATTTTATTCTCTCTCTTTTCAAAATGAAGGATGGATTAGTTCTTGCAGGAGCATATTTCAACTGCAAAGTGCTGGGAAAGAATTTTACTTTAAAAAATTACTTCTTTTAAGGCAAAAACGTTTTCCACTGTGCATCTTCACATGCACAGAATATGTGTGGGATGGTGCTTTCTCAGCCCTGCTGAGATTCTGGGGCACTTTGTCATTCAAGCACGGAATGCTCATGTGAAGGTCACAGGTGGCTGTGACCAGTCTGGTTTAAAGTCTGGGATCAAAGTAAGAGGCAGATAAAGCCACATGTTTTGTAAGCAGTTGGTGCAACAAGACTTGTGTTTTTTCACGTATCAATTCAGGTCTCAAAGAACAACTCTGCTGTGGTTGTGTTCCTCTTTTTTTGTCATTGATCTGTTGTGGTTTGTTTTGGTTTGGTTTTTGTTTTTTTGTTTGTTTGTGTTTTTTGTTGTTGTTGTTGTTGGGTTCATTTTTATGTTTATTTGGTTATGTTTTGTTCATGTTGTTTCCTTTTGGTTAAGAATTAAAACTTCTTCTTTAAAGATTTTCTTTTATTTTCACGGATTCCTGTATTTGGCTTTCTTCTATTTGGGTTTCTGTTCTGAGGGAGATATTTACAGGCAAATCAATATTAGAATATTCCTTTGAACTTTGGGTTCTGAGATGAGAAGAATCTTGATCTGATTACCAGTGGTTTTGCAAAATCAAAACCTGACATGAGTTTTACTTGTTACTGATATTGATCTGTAGAAGTTCTTGTTTTTCTCCAAGGTGTGACCTGTAGTTTGTGAGCTGCTTCTGGTCTGGTAAGAGTTGTCCACTCTGTTTTCTATCACTATTTTTCAGTTCATGCATACATTTTTAATCAGGGATAACTTATTCCACTGTTATAACAAAATTTGACTGTGATTTTTTTCCTTTCTCTGCAAGAATTGTTGTTGATAAATCTATTATTTAACCCACTTACTTGGTGTATATAATTTTTATGCCTTAAGTAGGTGTTTTGAACTTTGCTTTTCATGGTGATTGATTGATATGAAATGAGGTGTAAACTCTGAAGTGAGCCTGGAGGTGTGAGAAGGAGGAGTCACTGGTGAAGGGACTGATCCCTGCAGGGATACAGGAATTCATTTCTCCCATGGAAAGGCCCTGCTGAGGTCACTTTGAAAGGAGAAGTTTGTTGCAGCACATTAACTGCAGAGGGCAAGTTTGTACCACACTATTTTGAGGAGGCCTCTTCACGAAGCTCCTGATTTTTTAGTAGAGAGCTGGCAGAAAATCTGTTTAGCCAGAACAGTCACTGACAAATAACTCAGAATTTTGCTGCTCGTGTCCCAGTGGAGTTGCTTCAGCAAACTTCTATTTTGAAGAACCTGAGAATTATCTGCTAACAAAAATGTCATTGTGTGAAGAGGGATAAAGCTGCTTCCATTATTTACCGATTTTCCACCCCAGAGTCAGTTCCCAGTTAAGTTTTTTCTCTTCCCCTGTGCCCCAGTTGAGAAGCTGAGCTGTGAGAAGAGCAGAGCCCAGGCAGGACCTGCAGCCCTTCCCCACCCACATGGGTGTGTTGGTTGCCCACTGGGAATGAGAGAACGACATGGCACTAATGAGCTCTTTTAGCTCTGATTTCAAGCTGATTTTAATTTTATCTAGACCTTACAAGGATCTTGTGGCACTGCAAGTGCCTTTTCAAAGACCTCTGATATCAAGCCTGTGTCCCAGCAATGTATCTCACTGCAATTTTAATGCACAACATATTCTGCCCATACTTTAATTTTCTCTTGTAGAAATGTTTCAGGTTTCAGCCCAGAATTTATTCTCTTTTTTGAGATCACATTACATATCATGGAAAAGCTCTTCAGCGGCCCTTGGATAAAAATCTCTTGACTTCATAGAAAAATGATTTTGCTGCTGCTTCACATACCTGACTTCAGCTGGCCTTAAACATTTGATGCAACTTGGAGCTGCTGGGAAAGGAAGGGCTCAGATTTTTCATATTAGTCTTCCTTCCACCCTCAAATACCTGTCCTCTGATTTTTTTTCATGCAATTTTTCAGTAAAACATACTCATGATTCATTTATTAATCAACAAGTGGAGTTAATGGCACTGGATGCATGAATGGTGTTGCTGTGGGGAAAATAAAAAGCCAGTTGAAGGTGTCCAGAGGAAGTGGACACACAAATGAGGTGCCTTATCATATGCCAACATTGTACCCTCACTTGGAGACCTTAGAGGCTCTAAAACAGACACACAAAATCTGGGAATCAGCTCTTCGCAGGTGGAACTTGAGTATTTACTGCCCTTTAATTGCAGGTTTGTCGTGATACACATTTATTTAGACTCAGAGTACAGCAAACCAAATGAGTGAGTGTGCTGAAAACAGAATCTGAAATAAATTTAAATGAAAAATGAGGTTCTAAAAAGCTGGTTTTGTGAACTTCCCAGGCAACTAAAATATGAAATGTCTAACATCTATATGTATTAAATGAGATTAAGAGCTGAGTTTGAAATGAAATCAGTACAGATTTTGGGGGATAAAAAGATTATGATGAAGGAAAAACAAAGCCAAAGGTGCCAAGCAAATAAAATACCTTCAAAAATAGACAAAAATTTACATTGCTATGGACTCTCTGCCTGAGGATTTACCTTTGGCTGATTAATTGTATCCATTCATTACATTTAATGGTAAAAAATGCAGTGTGTTGTTTATTTTGAAGTTTAGCCCAACATCAGAAGGATTAAAGCAGCTGCAGGAGTCCAGGAGTAAATATTAGGGATGCAATCAGGTCCTTGGGAAGCTTTTTTTTTTAATCTCCATTAATCCCAGTGGATTACCTGGTGCAGGTGAGACGTGAGGACTTTGGAGAGAGAGTTATTAGTCACAGCAGAGATCACTACAACCCCAGCTGGGAGGCGGGTTTTGCTGGTGAGCAGTGAGATCCAGGGGGTAACAGGTGTTGTGGTCAATAGGCCTGGAATTCCTGACTGTGTTGCAGGGTGACCCTCCTGCAGACATGTGAGGTAAATTCCTGTGCCTCAGTTTCCCCCCCGAATCCTGTGGGTTGTGGCATTTGCCTCCACGATAACCCTTAGGAATAGAATCCAAGAGGTTTTACACTGGTGAGAGAGAGCTGGGGAGGGAGGAAGGGGACTGATGGCAGTGTTTTCCTTCGCCTAGTGAAGTAATTTTAAACAGCCAAGAAGATAAAGTGACCCTTGAGGGTTTTCACTGATTTTTACTAGAGCCATGAGGCAGCCCCAGCTGTAGGATAAGAGAGGAGCCTGACAGCAGAGCCCTGAGCTTGAGCCAAGCCTGGAGAGCTCGAAGTTTTCATTTGCTTAACCATTATTTTTCAATAAATCTGTTTGCATTGGTGGTTTCCTGGGTGTGAAAGCCACCACCATCCTTTAACAAGCGCTTGAGGTCCCAGAGTTGCAGAGCTCTGAACGTGCAGCTCCCCTTGCTCAGGGGTGTTGGCTCAGCAGGCTGGGGGTGCCTGGGTGCCACACAGAGGCTTTGAAAGGTGTTTTATTCTTGGATTGTGAGCTCAAGGGGACGGGGTTTATTACACATGAAGTGTCTGTTTTGCACATCTTTATTCCACACAAGGATCTGGGGGGGTTGGGTTGCTCTGCTGCCTCGGGGGTTGTGTCACAGGGGGTGAAGGGCTGCAGGGAGCTCTGGTGGTGTCACTTCCCTGTGTGGTGGAAGGCAGAGGTGTCATCAGTGCTGGCAACAGGTAGGATTTGAAAACGACTGCCATTGTGTTGGAAGGGGGTTGAGTTTACGGCGTTCAATTCCTCTCAGGGAGCCCTGATGGCAGTGACTGGAGGGAGCTATTACAGTTATCAGGGGAGGGGAGTTCAGAAGTCTCTCACTGCTGTGATAACTGCGGGGCAGAAATAAAAAGAAGGAAAAAAAAAAGCTAATGTGATTTCTGCAATAAATGTCTTTTTGACTCAACCCCTGAGGTTTAAGATGCAGATATTCACCGAAAGGATGTGGTAAAGGTCTCTTGCATCACACAGTGATCTGAGAAAGAACCGTTCTGTTTGTGTCTGGGATCTGCAAATACTGTCAAGAATCCCCTGCTTCTTTCCTGCCAGAGAAATTGCTTTCTTATCTGGGCACTCTCAGTATTTTTTTGACATTCTATTGAAATAAGTGGGACAGCCCTTTATCTTTTTTGCTACTTGAACAAGAGAGGCAGCAAGAAGCTTCGGTGAATTCTCCCTGGACGGAGTTGACAGGACTTATGCAGGGCTCCAAGGCCACAAACCTTAAACAAATGCCTTTCTCAGCACAGAGGAGGAGCAGAGGACCTGAGACCACAGAACTGAGTGGTTGTCCTCATAGCTTGGGTGGTGACACAGCTGTAAGTGCCTCTGACTACAGTTCTTGTGTGAACAGATATGTATTCACTTATGCATATTCTGATTATACATATATGTGTATCTATATGGATATTTAAGGAGCAGGTGCATTGTAAGAAGCTGGAGTTAAATCTCGGCCAATATGATCCCCTGCTGGCAGAGGATATTCTATTTATGGACATTTCTTATGGTTGTTATGGCAACAGGCCTGCAGTGAGTGGTCTAATTTGTGGGGCAGTGCAGGGATGGTGTTGCCCTCCCTGTGTGTCCCTGCTGCCTCCCCACATCCCTTCTGTCCGTGGGGAACGCTGGGGTCAAACACATGAACCTGATGTTCAGTGCAGTTTTGGGCTTCTGCTGAACATCTGCCATGAGCTGAGTGTGAGCGGGGTTTATTTGCATCCACACTTGAGGAACAGGAAATCCCACTTTTCATGCTCTCCTGAGATCCAGCTCCAGCTGCTTGTCATGGCCAACCTTTCCACCACCAATTCCGAGGTCTGCACTGACATTCCTCTGTGCTCCTTCCCATCCCTCTGGAAGACTGGCCCAAAATCCAGTCATCCCCACTTGGGTGCTGGCCCTGGGACCACCAGACCTGGACCCATGAATTTCTGTAGCTTTAGTGGGAACAACATTCCCTTGGAAGGAAGGGCTCAGCTGCCTCACAAACCCTTTGGGGGGCCCCGTGGGTAGAAAGGGGACAAGAGAGTTTTCCATGCCCCTTGTACTGCAATGAAAGAGCCCTGTGAAGGCTGAGGGCACTCTTTCCCTGGAGAAATGGTCCCCCCAGGAAGCAAGTGCTGAACACAGGCAGTAGCTTTGGCATTTAGGTAAGCAAAATGTGTTTCAAGTCCTTAAAACATTTTGTAAAGGGCCTGGTTGGCATCTCTGTAGGCACAGAGGGGAGTGAGTGGCAGACATGAAATGAGAGCCAAACTACAAATCCTTGTTCAGTTTTCCGAACATGATCTTGAGTGCAGGAGAACTCCAGAGAGCAGACACTGCCTGCTGCAGGGTGTTTAAGGAGCACACACAGTGTTTTGTGGCTGCCTTCCTGTTGGAATGGATGGATTCTCGTTTTTATATGTTATTTTTGGTCATGTTCTCATTATGGATATTTTCTAGCTCATTTCTCTTGCTAACAGCTCCCAGGTTCCATCAGTCCCAGAGCCAGCTCACAGCAGCCCCAGGTTTGGATGCTGAATGACTGCAGAGCTGGGCACAGAGATTTTCTTATACAAATGACTCTGAGAGGAAGGGAGGATTTGCTCTTGTAATGTGCTCAAAGAGTGCGAGAAGAGAGCAAATGATTAAATAAGGACTGCGGCGTCTCCTCCATTTGATCCTGCCACAAACTGGGGCCTTCTTAGGGTGAAATTCTCCCCTTTAGATCTTTTTCTGTGCTGATTGCCAGGATTTCTGACCATGCTCTTCATGGGTGGTGGCTGTGTGTGCCAAAAACCTCTTTAGTGTAATTACCCACTACTTCTGCTTTCATGCCAGAAGAGTGCTGTGCCCGTTGATTCTGCTCCACTGTTATCCCAAGGTCCATGTGAGTGTTGGATTCAACAGGGAAGAAAAGATCAAAAACGTTCCGCCTGGGACTCAGGGCCATCTGAGCTTCCTGTTGCTCTTCTTTCCAAAAACAGATTCACTGCCTGCTCCTCCCTTTCCTCCTCCTCTCCTCGCCTTGGCTGCTTTTCCTCTTCCCTATTTTGGAATGAAGATCAGGCTGTGAGTCAGAGGGAAGTTTGTCAGATTCAGAGGAAAAATAACTCACAACTGCTTGTGGCCACTGCTGGTTGCTGCTGGCTGAGTGGGATCAGGGAGAAGCTGGGAATGGCTGGGACAGGCTGGAGAGCAGCAGTATTGTAGGGAAGAGCCGTGGGCACTCAGATGTACATCAGCCTTTGCTGCACGTCTGGGGCTGGATGAGAGTTCAAATTAAGATTTGGCATTAAAATCCCATCAATCCTCTTGCACAATTTCAGTGTAAGTTGCTCTGAAATCTTTTAGTCACCTGTATTAACAAGGTTCCTTTGGCTGTGCAGATTCAGAGGATGAGTAATGGGGGGTTTGGATGGAGGGTGCTGTTAGATCACTGAGTGGTGTTTGGATCAAAGGCTGCGAGTCACAACTTCCCAAGGTATCCAACAGGTTTGGAAAGTCCTGGCTCTGGGCCTTGACTGGACCCAAAAGGCTTTTAGGTTTGTGTGTGATGTGAGCCAGTGCAGGGGTGTGCCCTGGGCTCCCAGGGGAGATCGAGAGGCAGTTCTGGACTGACCCCACAACTGGCCAGTGGACATGGCTGGAACAGAGCAGCCAATATCCTGCAGGGCAGTAATTAAATATCCAATCAATGTCAGCAGACAATTCTGAAGTGTCCCTGGAGGAGCAGGCTCTTTGTCAAGGAACTGTAGTGATAGGAAGAGGAGGAATCGGCTCAAGCTGAGAGAGGGGAAACTTAGGTTGGATATATGGGAGAAATTCTTCCTTGTGAGGGTGGGGAGGCCCTGGCACAGGTTGCCCAGAGAAGCTGTGGCTGCCCCATCCCTGGAA
>JAWMRA010000050.1:13327059-13359629 GCA_035584735.1 Pseudotriccus pelzelni | reverse complement strand
TGTGAGGGTGGGGAGGCCCTGGCACAGGTTGCCCAGAGAAGCTGTGGCTGCCCCATCCCTGGAAGTGTTCAAGGCCAAGTTGGATGGGGCTTGGAGCAACCTGGGATAGTGGAAGGTGTCCCTGCCCATGACAGGGACTGGAGCTTTAAGATCCTTTCCAACACAAACCATTCAGTGATTCTCTGATTTTCATTAAAGTGCACTGTGACCTTCAACCTTCTACAGAAGAACTGTGATGATTCTTAAAATGTGGGGGAAAAAAAGGGTTATAGAGACCCGTGGAATTGGCAGAGGCTGTAGTGAGAGGTATAATTTGTTTTTTAATCTGCAATCATATACAATTTCTAGTCTTTGATTTGAGCAAAACGCATAGCTTGATGTCAAGGCAGTCATTAAACGCTTCTGTTTATCTAGCTTTACACCGTTTTCCCCCATGTTATCTGTACAACAGAGTTGTATTTCATTCATTCATTATCATTCCTTATCAGTAACTGCAGCCTTAAATGTGTCAGTTCTAGTTACTGCCCTTTATTTTACCGAGGCATTCCAAACTGTGTGTGCTTGTGCAATGCCCTACAACAAAGTCCTGTAAAAAAAGGACATGAAAGCCATGAAGTTCTATGGTTAAGCTTGCTGAATGTGCTGGAGTTATCCAGGATGTCCAACAAAATCCAGCATGGAGAACCCTGTCTTCCTTACCTTCTTCTGGAAGTATTAATCTTGAATTGCATGAGCTCCCCAGGCTTTGTCTGGCACTGCTGTGAATGGACACCCTGTAATTGCAGTGTTTGAGAGCAGCAGGTGGAGTTCAATCCAGAGAAGCTTTCCAGCAAGGTTTAATCCAATTAGAGGTTTGACCTGTCCGTGCATTTGACACCAGCACAGGCTGTTCCAGAGCTGTGCCTCGGGCTGGCCTTGGAGGTCTCTCAGATGGCCAAAGTGACACCTGCCCAACTTCCTGCTGTGCTGAGCTGATACAAACCTCCCCCCTGACCCACCTGCTCACTTGTGCATGGACTTAAACTCTTTGCTGTCACCTCTGAAATCTCTGCCTGTGGCTGTCGGAGAGGTCACCGTGCCCTCAGCGCAGGGGATGCTGACAGTGATGGCTGGTGCACTGCTACACTGCTCAGAGAAACAGAACTTTGCTCCATGGAGTAAGTAAACCTGTATGAGCAGCTAATTCTGCACAGCACAACGTGACTACATCCATTGGAGCTTTTCTGAACGATTATGACGTTTTCAAGCTGTTGTGTAAGTGCCAACAGACATGAGTTTCTGCTCAATGTGTCCCCAGTTTGGAATTTCAAAGAATAGCTGCAGTTGTAACCACATTGAGTTTCTATATATTCATTGAAAGAAAAATCACTTCATAAATATTGGATTGAGCTGCTACCTGCAGCACACTTTGTGTGTGATGGTGATCTAGAAATAAGTTGATAGAAATTAGGTGTTTATCACTGGTGGTATTCATGAGAATTTCAAGGCACATAAATAATGAATAGAAATGTCACTTACTCAGCCTCAAACCTAAGAACAGTCTCCTCATTATTCTATTGACTCAGTGAGAGGGAAGAGCTCTGTGAGGGAAGAAAATGGAAAACTAAAGACCATCAAAGCATTTCGGAAACATCCTAAACTCCCTAGTCGTACCAATTTAGGGATGGAGAGCCCAGGAGAGGAACAATAGTGCTTAAGAGGTTATTTAGAAGTGTTATCACAGCACTTGTGTTGATGTGGTTTAAAATTAGGCTTTATCTGGTTTAAAATCAGGCCTGTCGGTTGTCACTGGCTCTGCTGCTCAAGGATCAGATCTCAGACCACAGAAGATGCACCAGGGTGGTCAGTGGATGCAGAGGGATTCGGGGCTGCCCTCTTCTGACCTTGGGCTTTTTCCCATTTTGCAAAAAACTGGGATTTCTAAAGGGTGCAATTGCTGAGGGGTGTGCATGGTCAGTGCATAATTCATTAGTGGTTGTCTGTTTTAAAAGAAGCACAAACGAGTGACTGTTATTTTTAATACTGCTGCGGTTAACACTGCATTGAAGACAAAGTTTCTTAAATATCTGTTTTAATGTGAATGCAAGAAGTGAGAAAGGGAAAACAGAGGTGTTCAAAGGAGAAAGGTGTTCTTGTTTAAGCATTAGGAATGAGAGGGGCAGTGGGAAGTGGTTTCCCTCTCCTGTTGTAGCTGCGGAGGACAGGTTCATGTCACCCCATCTGAAATCCAGGGGAGAGGGTCAGACAAGAAGAGGAATAGTATGGGATGGGCCAAGTTAGGGCCAGGGAAGTATGAAGGATTAAACTGATGGACTTTAGGAATTGCTGAATTAAGAAACAGCTTTAAGAACAGAAAATCTTGTTTCTCACTTGCAAAAAGTTGCCCTCCTACCAAAACCTGCCTTGCTCTGCTTCTGCAGTGGTGCCCAGGCTCCTTCCTGCCCATGGCTGTTATCCCATGGGATTATTTCTCTGGAGGCCAGGGTTGATGTGCTGCATAACAACCAAGCAGTCACTTAATAACCAGAAGTGTTGCCTGTTCTGGGGGATGAGACTAAACCCTGGGTGTATGTTCTGTGTATCAAAGCACAACATGAATTTTGTTCTGATTTCTATGAATTTTGAACAGGCCCTTGGTGAAGTGTGACACTGAGAACAGCCAAGTACCTGAGTGTCTGAGAGCCCAGAGTGGGGCCTGGCAGCTCAGTGTTTTTTCACAAGCATCCTTTTCAGTGTCACTGTTTGGCCTTGACCTCCTTCCCTTCCTCCTGTGGCCAATTTTGAAGTTCCATTAGTCAAACGCTGATAAAAACGCTGAGCTCTGTATCTCTCTGCTGTCAGGTAATGGTTTTTTGCTATCTCCCTTTCCTTCCACTGCTGATTTCTGACTCGTTCATCCAGCTATTCTCTTCATTTTCTCAGCCCTTTCATCAGTAGGAGAAACTCTGTGAGAAAATTAGGACAGTAATTGTGCATTGTCATTATTTATCTAAAAATCCATTTTAAAACCTAAAAAATCCCCGGAACTAGATATTTTCCTGCGAAGTACGTTTGTCCTTTGGAAAATCCCCCCCATTTCCCAAGGCAGGTCTCCTCTGACAATCTGTTTCTGAGTTAAAGGGAGGACAGGAACGATGCTGAGCACCTTTACTCATGTTGCTTATGCTCAGTTATTCCCAGTGGGCTGGAGGTAAAAGGCTCTGACTGATGCTTTAAATTTCATTGAGGTCTGGTTGCAGCTGCCTGGGTGCATTTGGGGTCAAGCAATATGAATAATTTTCTCCCATTCTTTTATATAAAATGACTTGCCCTTATGAAGAAACAAATATTTCCTTTTGGAAAAAAAATCCCATATTTTATTTTTTGTGGTCAATGGCTTTTCTTTTTCAGGCAGTGCTGACGTGTCACTGCTGTCACAGTCTGCATGAGCTTTTATACCAGAGTTTAGTTGGTTGGTTATGTTAATTTCTGAAACAAGAAAAAACAGAGGAAAAACCAAGCCCTGTCACTCTGCGGGCTGGCTTACAGCAAGTTAACAGAAGTACTGGAAATTCAAGGAGTGAAAGTGGCTTTTTTGGCTTCCATCATAAATTAAGTATGAGTAATTGCACCATTATTTCAGTGTAGCAATATTCTCAGAAAGTTACTGGGCTTGTTTATGAATAAAGGGTGAATAAAAGTCTCCATTATATTAGAAATGTTACATTCAAAACATACAGTTTCTAAAGTGAATGTGTCCATTTTTATCTGTGTAGAAAATCCAGTGTGGCCCTTGCAAATGAAGTATCTGTGTGGTTGTTTTTGCACAGAGCATCAATCTTAACGTGGTAAAATTCCAGTGTGAACCAATTCTGTCTAGTTAATATTCTTCTATGTTTTTCTGCAGAAAAAAGGTTATTCTTGGTGTTCTCGCATTTAGACTTTAATAGTGATGCTATTTTAGCACCTGAGAATTGACTAGCGTGCTTTTAAATACCTCAGAAAATTTGATCTGGTTTGCCTGTCATCTTGTGTAGAAACTCCCAGATCCAGTAGAGCAGCAGCATCAGTAAATCATCACATTTGGAGAAGTCCCCTGTATTAAAAATATTGTCTTTTGGTGCAGGACACTTTAGCTCAAAATAAGGGATTTTATACTCCTAATATTGCACCAGAGGTTTTTTTTGCTGGTTATTCCCTTGACGAAATTGCCTTTCTGCAGAAAAACAGCAGCAAAGGATGTAGAGTAGACCAGATGGGTGATAGTGAGTCCCAACTCATATATTTGTACCCCAGTAGAGGTTTTTTCAGTGTTTCCCAAGTGCTGTTGTGATTTACAAGTGTTTCAGTACATCTTTATTGATGCATGAGAGAGTGTGTGTGACAATACAAAGGTGCAAGTTGCAGAAAACTGGCCTTTATAAATTTGCAGCTGATTCTTGAGCTATGACTTCTTAAACTTCACCCCGTCCATTCTGTAGAAGTACTTTCAGTTTGGTCTTTTCTGCTTGCCCGGGTAGGATATTAAAGCAAATATCACTGCACAGGGATGGTGTGGTGCTGTGCCCATCCCTTCCTGCAACAGGCAGAGCCTTTCAACTCACGTGTCATTCCCAGAGTGTGGCAGTGAGATGAAATCCCTGCAATGAGACAAATATGAAAGGGAAATATTTATTTTCTTCTCTCTTTTTTTTTTTTTTGAATTAATGAACACTGGGCACACACACATCCTTTTATTCCTCACAATGACGGTCGAGAATTTTCTCCATCTCTCATCCTGTTGAACAGCTTATATTTAGTTGTTGGTTTGACTTTTTTTAGTTTTTAGGGGTTTTTCTGTCTTGAAAATTCCATTTATAGAGTGGCTGGCACTATTCTGCTTCCCCTAATCATGATCCGGCTGAGCTGATGGCAAAATCACAAATCTTTAATACACACTGGGAGGATACAGAATAAGGTGCTTGTAATGGGTTCTTGGTATCTCTTAACCCAAAGGGAACCTTGGTGATAAATACTGATTTTGTGTGAATTAGGAGAGAGAAGTGCACCTCTTGTCAGGGAAAGCGGCAGAAAATCAAAGCTTCTTACTGCAGTTCAGAGCCAACATCTTAATGTGGGATCTCATATTGCAATTTCTACTCACACATGTGATCATCTTTATTCCCATGGAGCATCTGATGGAAGCAAGAGTTGATGTAATTGGATCTCTTACCCTTCCTGTTACTGGTCATGAATTTAATTGAAATTCTGGTCTTTTTAATAATTATTGAGAAATCAACCCTATTTCCCCCCACCATTATTGCTCTTCCTAATGTGAACACGATGTTCTTAATTTAAAAATTGAATTAAAAGAAAATCTTTCTGGAGCATGTCTGAGTTAATCAGTTAAAACTAACTTTCAAGCTGAGCAGAAGAAAATACTACTCTGTTCAAGGGTAAAGCTAAGTCCAGCACTGAAGAATTAAGCAACTTAAAGGTTCTCAGTCAAGTGGAAGAATAAAGGGAAAGAAGATATTTGGGGGTTGGAATTAGATGATCTTTAACGTCCCTTCCAACCCTAACCATTCTATGACCTCAAAAATAGTGACTGTCTAACAGCAAGGACCTCTATAAACACTAAATGTAATTGCTGTTTTACTGTGCTTCTGATTTCAAACTGAAGTCAGGGGCAGGACTGTCTCTGCCAGGTGATGTGAACAGCAAGTTGGGGTAGTGGAACATCATGGAAGTATTTCATGTTCAATGTGGTGTTGTAAAAACACTGGGAAGGAAGAGGGAATGGGCATGTTTAGAGGGAAGAAGCAGGGAAAAGAGGATGAGGGAGAAAGGGGGGGGGGGGGGAAATTTGAAACCCTAAATATTTGGGTGCTTTTTGCACTGCTGGGAAGAGGGATGGCAGGGCAACCACAGCCATGTCCCTGGGCTGACAGAAGTGCCACCCTGCCCCTGAATTATCCCACCCAGATAAATGGACATTAATATCCCCCTCTGTGCCCTCCAACCAGGGAATTACACAGGCACCTGGTGGTGGAACAAGGTGTGTAAGGGAGTTATGCCCAATGTAAATGCAAATCCTGTTAATTAACAGGAACTGCACAGAAGGTCAGTGCTGCAGGAACAAGTGCATGATTCATGGGGCCCCTGCAGTGCTGGCTTGGGGTGATTGGAGCTCTGGGAGAAGGAAAGGAGTTTCAGGAGGTGGCTGGGGAAGGGGAACAGCCCTGACACACTCACCTCACTCTGCAGGATCCTGGGTGGAATTGTCCTCCCTTCCCTTGTCGTTCCCCTGCGGGATCTGAGCCTTTCAAACTGCACCTGGTGTGCCAAGCAGAGAGAAGGCAGAGGTGTTATTAAAGTAAATGTGTAGTTTTCTTAAAGGCTTTTTGTGTTGTCTGCAGCTGTGTAATTGCCAGCTTTCATGTAGGCTGAGAGGGCTGAGCCTCTGCTACGGAGCAGTTCAAATTCTTATTCAACAGAAGCTTCAAAAGACCCAGAAACACAGCTGAGAGCAGCAAGTGCCCACCAAGAGCCACCCCAGATTACCCCTCAAAGTGGTTAGTCTCTTGTAATTATGAGAGCTCTCCCCATAGCTTTGTTTCAAAAGGCAGTTAGGAATCTCCCAAATAGGCTTCACAGGGAAGGACAATGCTGCAAGATCAGCTTTCGGGCTTTTAATGCAATGATACATAATTGGAGCCCAAATGTCACTGTGGATTGATGCTCTGGGCTGTCTGTGCTGCTGAGTTGGAAGGGATGAGTGATGAGGAACTGCTGGGATACACTCCACGGAGCACAGCCTTCATCTGCAGTGGGGCATCAGTGGTGACATTGCGTTTAAAAAGACCAGGGATCAGGACACACAGAAATCAGCTGCTTTCCAAGCTGAGAAAAGCCACAATCAGGGTACGAGTCTTTTTTTTTTTTTTAATGTCTTAATTTTTTCCTCAGCCTCTTGTTCCTTGTTTTGCTGCTCTTCTGCTTCCTCTAACTTGATTAAATGATTGGATTAAACAGGCCATGATTTTTAAAGCCTTCATTTGATTCTGAGGATTCTCTTGCATTATGGAATTTGGAACAGAAAACCCCCCAAACACACTGGCCTGTTAGGAAGAGGAATTATGGTATTACTGATGATAGAGAATTGAACACTGCTACTTTTAGCCTTGTGCAGCTGCTTCTGTGCTACCCTCTGTGTTGTGCTTTGAAAATATTGATAGTGTTCCTCTAAAACAGCTAAACATTCTCCTCTTTTTCCTGAGATAGAGTGACTTGGCCAAGGCCCTGAGTCAGCCAGGCAAAGGACCACTGCAGTTGTTTTTTCTCAACCTGTAGTTTTAACCCCTCTTTCCACAGGCTTTGCCTGCCTGCCTCTTCTCAACAGCATAATTCAAGGTCTGCTTCTAAAATGCAGCTTCTTGGGGCTTTCTGTAGATATATTTTAATTAATACTTTTTTTCTTCTCAGTAGAGGGCCAGACTGAGACTCAGATTATGGAGTTTCTAGATGTCCTTTCTCTTGCTTGAGTGTTTCTGAATGCAGAAGGCTGCTGGGAAGCAAAGGCAGTGTTACTCTGATGCTAAATTCTTCTCATCCTCCTGCACAGTTTGGCATCTCTTCTGCCAAAAAAGAAGCTGTTTTTACCTCCTCAGCTGGTGCTTGTGTGTGTGTTTGTGTGCAGTCAGCTCAGGCAGCTGCAGTGGTTGGAGCACTCCAGAGGGCACTGACATCTCTGCTCTGGAGAAAAGTGAATTCTTTGGCACCTCAGGCTTTGGGAAATATTGTGTCTGAAGAGGTATTTGTGTGGTTTGCTCACTAGAACCTCCCTGGTTTAGGGGATGGTTTTATAGAAGTGAGCAAGGAAGAGCAGCAGAGGTGAGATGAGATGAGGGACTGTGAATTCCTGGCCTGGAAAAAGTAAATGTTGCCAATGGGGAGATGCTGCCACAATCCACACCCCGCCATAGGCTGGGAAAAGCCATAAAGGCATTGAGGAAGTGGTTGTTATGGCAGGATTGCTTCCTAAAACTCTTTCTTCTCTTTTCGTTGCCCTATCTGGGGCATACCTGGGCTTTAGACTGAAATGGATCCGTTTTTCTTACGTCATTGATGTATTTGGTTTTCTTTCCTCATTCACTTTGAAACCCAAAATTTGCATTTAAGGACAATCATTGTGAGAACTTATGACGTGGGTAAAGGTTGGGGGTTTATATACTTATATATTCATAAAGCTTTTGGGAAACAGAGGCAATATTAGTCCAATCTCATCTCTGCCCCATCTTCTCACATGATTTATCCTTTTTTCTTTCAAAAAAAGAAGCTGCTTTTGGCTCCTCAGGTTGTGACTTTGTGTGTTTTTACACAGCTGGGTTATATATATATCTGTACTTCTTCTTAATATATTTAAATATATATTAATAAATATGACATTTATTTTCAATATGTGTTTATAGCACTGAAAACACGCCTTCCTTTCATACATGCACTCCATTTGGAGGGCACTTCACAGTTCCCCTTAGAAGACATCCTTTCATCTCTTATGCTTTTCCTCACTTCTAAATTAAGTCCTTTCTGTTGGTGCTTCTAAATGTACAGCTAATTCCTGGCTGGGTGCTATGGCCATTCATTACTTTTTGCTTTTCAAACTGCTGTGCAGACAGGGCAATGCTTTCCTCACCTCCCATGCCACAGGTAGAGACACTGAAGTCACTCAAGTGACTGGTCCAAAGCTAAAGGAGGAGTCTGGCTGAAATGTTTGTGCTCAGAGCTCCCAGAGGGATCAAACCCTTGTTACGCTGCTTGTTGCTGGATTCACACCGAGCTGTGCAGCAGAGCTGTGTGTGGAATTGTCTGCAGAGGAGTGTCAGTAGTAAATTACATTGCTCATGTAATTCTTGTGTATCATATTAAAGGGTCAGAGAGCGAACTGCTTAGTCAGGAGAAGTCCCGATTTCCTGGAATGTTGCCTGACGAACAGACTGAGAGAGGGCCCCACAGGACAGGGTTTGGCAGCATGTTTGATTTTTATTGGAGAAATGAATGTGACACAGTGGGAGCTGAGCTGGATCCCTCTGTAGCGTGCAAATGTCATTCATCAGAGGAACAAAAAGCCGCAGCACTGACTAATTTGAAACACCCTGCCCGGTGGCCCTGTGGTGCACGAAGGAATGGAACTGGTGCTGGCACATAATGGCTGGGACCAATATTGTATTTGATATTTGACTTGCTGAGCTTTTCAGGAATTCACTTTGTGCCCTAGGAGTTAACAGTCTGTACAGGGATGATGATGCAGATGAAGCATCATCAGATCTATACTGATTTATCTAGTTCTTTTGGGCAGATGGAAGGGTACAGTTCTAGGAGATGTGAACTTTGACTACTCTGAATTAACAAGACGTGTATCAGTAGCCTTGGGGTCTTCTTAGGTTTATAGACCACACGAGTCTTGAGCAGCAGTGGAATTGTTTATAGTGCTGAAGATGCAGAAATCAGCAATGCTGCACCTCATCCTACACCCTCCCTAGACTGGAGTCTTTTTGGCATATGATTCATTCAGGAGTTCTCAACATTCGATCTCCTTTGATCTTACTTTTGCTTTTATGTCTTCTAATTGTAAATCGAACCTCCAGCTCTGAAATATGTGGCTGCTTTCTCATCTGCTTTTTGCTCAAGTGAAAATTGCTGTTCCTGAATCTGGGCTACCAAGTGAGTGACCTCTCCTGTAGGCTGGTTCAGGCTCCTGTTACTGCTGAACTTCATTATACGGATTGTCACCTGGATGGGATCCAGTTGACTGTTGTAGTGCTTGTTATTGGTGCTGCTTGGCTTCAGATTACATGGTATTTGAAAACTAAGAAGCATGGCCAGTTAAAAAGAATTACAGTTTTTAAATAAAACCCAAGACCTCAGGATCTTCTCATGCATTTCCTGGGTGTTCCGAGTGCCTTCAGTTGCTTCTCTCTCATTTTTAAAAAATGTTCTTTTGGGATTTAGGTGCAGAATTATTCATCCAATAACTATGTATGTGCTGATCTGTTTTGTCCCATTCAATTGCCAACACAAATGACCAGCTGGTTCCTTGATTTGCAGGTAGCACACAGGGTAATCCTTTCCCTTATCTCCTGCCAAAGGGAGTTTGATTTCAAGAGTGTTTTTCAGACCAGGCCTCGGGTGCCGTATCGTGAGGGAAGATTTAGGAGCATTGCCAGAAACGTGCACGTTCACTGTGCATTTTTGGGGGCCACAGGATCCAGGTGGGTTTGTGCAGTGATGGAGCTGTGTGTGTTCACTGCTCACTCGACTCCCCCAGCACCATCCAGGCACAGGCTGGCCCAGCTAAGCTGGGTTTGAGTTCCCTCTATAGACCATGCAGGGAAGTTAAGTCTGCACAGGGTGATCGTGATCCATCTGCCTGTCTTGGGAAAAGATGAATTGCCCTTTCAAGGTGCTGATTTTCCTTTTTGGAATGCAGAGGGAGCTCAGGCTCACTGCCTGCCTGGGATTAGATGTCTGACTGGCAGTTAAATGTGTGCTGATGGATATAAAGTGCTCATACATTCTGTGAGGTGGTCTGGGCAAACTGATGAAAAAGTTTCTAATGATGAAACAAATTGTTTCTCTTTTTGGAAATCCTGTTTTCCACGCTAAATCTGATGATATGATATAAAAGATACGTTTCTGAGGGGATTTTTGAAGCCTGTAGATCTGAATGGAAAGGACACCTCAGTTTCTCTGCTTTTGAGCTTCTTCCAGTAGCTGAGGATTTATCTTGGTATAATCCCTTGTGTTTTCTGGGGAGCAGCTGGAACTGAACGTGTCTGGCTAAAAGGGGTTGCAAATGAAATAAGGGCTCAGCCACCCTACCCTAGTCCTCAGCAGGGTGTCCCTGCCCCCAGGCACCTGCTTGGTGTCCCAAGGCCAGGCAGAGGCAGGAGCCCATCAGTCCCTATCCAGTTTTCTGCCAGAGCAGCCTGAAAAAGAACAACCCTAACACATCCTGATGCCGTAGTTCTGAACCCAGACCTTACCAAAACCTTTAAACACAGACAAGCCCCTTCTAATTTACAAGTGCTTTTGTCAGAAAACCACGGATTTTGGGAAAGGGCGCTCTCTGAACTTCAGAAGTTGTGGTTAGTCCTGTTTATAAGCAACATCCAACAGTTTTCTCTTTACCCTGAGGTGCTGCCATCCCCAAGGGAGGGGAAGTGTTTCTGAGAGTGCTTCCTCTAAGTTGTCCCAACCAATAACCCTAAAGCCTCAGCTCCTGTGAGCAGCCCTGCACAGTCCTTCATGTCCTAGGCAGTGTTGGGAGCCCCTGAGGGCCCATTTTTTTGGCAGTGTGTTGCTGGCCATGGCAGCCCAGGGGAGGGAGGGCAGGGGCTTTGCAGGACACAAGCTTGGCTTTGGGCTGCTGGGTTTTTAGGCTCATTCTCAAGTATGAGGGATCAAGAGAATGGCAAAATATATAGAACTGGTTCTTACCAGAGCACAGGCTGTAACTTTGTGTAATCCAACACTCTCCAGGGGCTGGGTTTGAATAAAATAAGAACTGGTGACTCATCCCTTCATCCTAAACTCCAAATGAACCTAACCATGGAATTAAAACATGAGTAGCTTTTTCCCCTGCTTTAATTATTTCCACATTTCTCTGTAAACCCTGATTCCTACCCAGGCTGGAAGTGAAGATTCTCTGAACATAGTAAAACCTGTGCTCACAATGCATCTGGAAGCAGAAAATTCACACAACTCAATAAAGTCTGTTCCCAGGAAGGTTCTGTAGGTGCTGGTGTCCATTTTCCTCTTCCATTGTAGGAAATATTTAATCCTAGAAGTGCTTAAAAGTTGTTTTTTGTAAGGACTGGATCATTTAGTGCCCCCGTTCTTAACAAATAAAGGAAATGTATTTATTTCAATACACACATGTATGATGTGACCGTAGAAATGCAGCTGGAGGGATCTCAAGCAGCACACACACAGATTAAATGTGAGTGTTCCAGAGCAGAGCTCCCACCAGAGCCATGCTCAGCAACTCCATCCTGTAATGAACCTTCACTAATCCTGGGACATGCCAGAAAAATAGGAGTCTTTGAAGCCCAAGCTCCTCAGAAGTGCCTGGACTTCCATGGGTTTGAAATCTCCATCCTCATGACTCAAGTTTGTCTCTGGATTGAGTTCCATGTGAAAAATGCAGTTCTAGACCTCTGCAAGTTATTGTTGCTTTGGAAAGGGAACAGCCATAATAGGCCAGTCTTCAGCAAAGCAGGATGAAAACTCCAGGCATTGGGGAATTTTTTGGAAGTGTTTGTTGTGATCTGTGGTAGGAGTGCATTGCACTGTGCACAGGAACAGGTCTGTCTAATACAAGGGTTTGTGTAGTAGGTTACCAGAACTGTAATGTCACTTTAAATTTGATCTATAAAAGCAATAAAATACTGCATTAGGGATGCTTTATAATTTCAAATCATGGGCATAATGCATCAGTGCTGACATAGAATGGATTTATCACAGTATTTCTTGTAGCGCTGTGTTGGAAAGTACATGATTTAGCTCCTGACAAACCCTGTGAAGACAGACAGCAGGAGGCTGGTGCGGATTTTGTATCAAATCTTCAAGAAAGAAAAGAAAGTTTTAAACTTTCTCTACATCTTCTTTAACCTGGATGTTCTTCTGTTTACCTGAAAGTCTGGTGAAGGTCTTACTGATCACACTTACCATTTTGCTGGTCAAATCACACTTTGAAATTCTGTGTTCCACTTGGGAGTTCTTTTTGTTTCAGAAAATGTTGATGAGGGCAATTCAAAAATACTGCTTTGCTGATTTCTGTTGATATCTTGTAGGCTTAATGAATTGCTTTCTGTTTCAATGGGTTTTCCAAACCTGCCTGAGATTGACAGGTTATGATAATCAGTGATTTTGTAGTTCAAATGGATAAAGGGAGCTACTAAACCCATGTGGGTTATTATACCTGATGTTATTAGAAGCTGATCAGGTTTTTGCCCATCATTTTTAATAATGTAGTGCTACAAAAATCTCCAATCCCATCTCAAGAGTTATTCAAGCAATACTTCTGATTTCATCAACTCTGTTTTCTTGATGAGTTGTGATTAAGGGACCTGGGGATTAACTGCAGTGATTGCAGGATGGGAAGTGTTACACAAGTACTATGTTTTTTCTGGCCTCCTCCCTCTCATACCTTGATAGGCTGTGCATGTGTCAATACTGCAGGTGGGATTTATCTTTCGTAACTATTTGGAATTAAATGAGGTTTGCTGTGAATGGAGCCATCCATGCAGTTGCTGGGTACAGTGTAATCTCCTGAGGGTGATTAGTCTAAAAGCACAGTTTTACTGGCTGCCCATTCTCGATGTCTTTGCTTTGCCAGTTGTGCTCAGAGCCTGAACATCCTCCTGTCCCCAGTTCCCACCTCCATGACGTCCTGGATGGGGATTCAGTTGTGTCTAAGGACATTGCCAATGAGTATTGGTGCCTAATTGTGAACTCCTGCCTTTCTCCACACACCTCCCATGCCCCTCCCATTGTGGACATGCCACAGGGTGCAGCCACATCCTTATCTAGGCAGTTTTTTCATCCCTAAATTACCCGGCCTTGCTGTTTTTCTGTATAACTTGTGAATTTTTGCCTGCACACTCTATTCTACTGTAGGATTTATACTAGAACCTTCTCCTCTGCAATTCCCTTCAGTTGAAATGCCTTCATAGCACTACTTTTGATTCCAAATCTCATCTGAAAATCTCCTTTATTACCTGTTTAATTTCCTTTTTTTCCTTTCTCCCTCTCACATTCTTTTGCTACCATTATGCTGACTTTGTAACTGTTATTTAAGAGTGAAGAACATTTCAGATAGAATTTTATGAAAGGCATTCCTTGGCATGCCTATAAAAAAAAGCAACTTCCAAATAAGATTTGTATATGATATGGCATAGCAAAGATTACACTGCATCTAGATTTAAATTAAGACTATGAACATCAAAATGAAAAAGAGGCAGAAAGTGCCAGAGGGAAAGAATGGGAACCCAGCACCGAGAGGAAAGAGTGAAGTCTGTAATGAGAGCAAAACTTTATCCCTGTGAACATATTTGTTATTTCTCCTCTGGCGTTGCCCAATTTAATAAAATCTTGTAGAACTTTCAACCCTGCTCAACTCCTGATTTTTAATGAAAAATGATGCAAGAGATCAGAGATCTGTGTGCTCTTTCATAAAGTGAACATTTTCTATACATCAGAAATTGTACCTGCATAAAAATGCCTGTGAAAGGTGATTTTTAAAGAAATCCCCATAATGTTTATTCTTGTTTTATTGGGTGCTAAATCTAATACTCCCTGTATGCTCTTGGAGTCATGTTTACACTGGAAAACAGAGGTTGTCAAGGCATCTGTCTTCATTTTCTGACTACTGTTGACTTGCTGTTCCCCTATTAGAACAGAATGACCTGCCTGTGCCTGTGGTTTGTGTCTCTGCAGCACTGAGGTGCTGCTCAGGTATCACACAGGGTGCTCAGGTCTATGAAGCACCTTGAGCTCCACGGAATTCAGATGGGCCCATGGCACAGAGCTCCTGGTGTCTTTTTAAATGCCTCTTGGTTTGAAGAAGAGGGAAGATAGACTGTCGTGTAAAAATGTGTATCAACACATTTTTCTCACTTGCGGATTGGGAAAAGCAGTGTTTGTTTGGTCCTCACTGCCCCCTTGGTGTCACTGAGTGATGCCCCTGGGAATAGTCCTGCCTGTTCTTACTGAAACTTCCCTGCTGTACCCTGGGCTCCATGGAGCACTCAGATGCCTCCTCCCTTTTTTATCCTTGGGGCTGTGAGCTATCCCTGTGCCCTCACACACAGCACAGCTTTGCCTCAGCTGCTGTGCAGCAGATCTGTCCACGTGTGCTGGGAAGCACCTGGAGCCACTGCCCTGAAATAGTTAGAAATGGGCCATACGCAGCATTTCCCTGCTCCCCACTCCCAGTCCTGGCCCTTCTGACAGCTCCAGAGTCCCCAGGGGCAGCTGCAACGTGAAAGTGGCTGTTTCCTGACGGCTCCCTAATATGTACAGAAAATTTGTCTTGCAAAATCTTACTGTGGTTGTAGACTTAAAAATACGCGTTGAGTCAACTGATCTGAGCGTAGGCTGAGCTCCTGAGTCTCCAGGAGATGCTGCTCTGTACAGGCATTCAAACTGCTGTTTGGGGGGGATTTCCTCAGCCCATGGAGGGTCCTGCCCAGAGGAAGAGGTTCACTGGGAAATGTGACCTCCCAGATGAACCATCTCCAGGAACATGTCTCTGCTCTTTCCTGTCCATACCCAAAACCCCTGGAACTCTGGGGGCAAGTTCTCACCTCTGTTGGAGTCTTTGATTTCATTTATCTTCTGTGGAGAAGGACACTTAGATGGATTAGTAACAACAAAATAGATGTCAGAGACCCTGTTTTGTCTCCTCCCATCACCAGGAGGGTGTGTGTATCCTCACCCGTGCGGTGACTCCTGGAACAAGGCATTACTCCAAGTGAGGAGGCTCAAACCTCCCATCATTTACACTGTCTGATATCACAGCTGGCCATCAAGTTTAATGGAAGTGCTTGGCATACTCCTAAATAAAATATTAAACCTTAAGGCTGAGAGGCAGAAGCACGTTAAGTGATGTATGGAAATGCTCATTGCCAATTGTCGTGTTCCAGGTGTGATTCCTGAGGATGCTGCCCGGGAACCATTTATATCCAGCTGTAACAAACCTGAACAGAATGACACAGTTTATTAAGCCAGAGGCAAATGTAAATGATGAAAGGCTGCTGTGTAAGACTGCATTAAACATGTCCCATTACATGAGGCAAACCACCTTGTGTAGCTGCTTTAACATAACGCTCCTTTCGTTCCTCTAATTCCTCGGTGATTTAAATTTCTATATTTTATGAGATAGGAAAATAATAAAATATTAATTGCACTGGTGTGTGCTAATGTTCTGTTATCAATATAAAAATAAGAGATAAAGTAATGTCACTGGGAGGAATGTAGACCTCTTAAATGTCTATTGTAATGAAGGGAGAATCAGCCCTAACTGAAAGTGTGATGTTCTAAACACAGAAACGTGAGAAATGCTGAGTCCCTTGGTTTTCAGCAGAGTAGTTTCATTCTTCTGGCATTTCAGAGTTATTGAAAATATTTTGCAGAGAGAATTCATCTCTCCTTACACAGGAATTTAAATGCATTGAACAACTTCCTGGGTTTCCACAGATGTCACCTGAAGGGCAAGGCTTAGCTTTGTTCCCCAAACCTTGCTTTCTTAGATAGATTTTTTTTTTTTTTTCCCCTAGTTCATAGAGACCTGACAATTTGGGATCAGATTTTTCCAAAATTTAATGCCCAGCTCTGAATGCAGAGAGATCCCTATAGTGTGGATGGGCCACAGCCAGGCATCCACACTGGTGCCCGTGGGCGTGGTTTGGGTGGGATTCATGGGCTTCTGGAATCATCATGAGAGGGACCAGGGCTGGTTGTGTTTTCCTACTGCCCTGCTCTCTCCCTGCAGGCAGCTGCATGTGCTGCTGCAGAGAGCAGGGCAGTCTTGTGCCATTGCCTCCATCCATCTCACTTTTCATGCATCCTGAATTTTGATTATTACAAGAGGCAGAGGAAGAGAACCCTCTAAGAGCATGAAGCAAACAGTAGGTGGGTTTGTTCTGACTTGCTGTTTAAAAACTGAGTTGAGAAGGAAATCGATTTCCCGTCCTGAGAAAATATTTTTGCTGTGGCTTAAAAAATGTTTGAGCTGTGCTGGAGCTGAGGCTGAAATTCCTCCAAAGCTTTGCGGAAGGCCCACCTGCTCTTCCCAGAGCATGGGCACTCCTCTAGGTTGATCCCGAGAGAAAAGGAATCCAGATCTGTGTCCAGACACCCCTGGCCTGGAGAGCAAACATTCCCCACACCTTATATTCTCTGAAAGTCCTCCCAGGGTCCAAAAAGTTTCCAGGTGATACCTTTATAAAAATTGATACATTGCTCTGTTTTTTTGGAGAAATTGGCGTATTCTGAGGGTTGGGTTTTTTCCCAGCTAGACTGAAGACAATCAAATTCTGTTGTCATGCCAGAGGAGAGAGACTCATTTTGAAGAAAGATATATTATTTGTGCAGTGAAAAGTATTCCCATTTATTCTACACTATTTATGGTGCTCTCATATCCTGGTTCTTGTCAGTGTGCGTTCAGTGGAAACCATCAGCCAGTCCCAGTGATAAACTACTGATCTCCAAACATACCCAGTGCACAGCAAAAGCTGCATAAAACATAACTCACTGCACCAATTAAAAATATTTACAGCACTATACTTCCCATACAAAGTTTAAACATGGCCTTTTCATCTTTTTAAAGTTCTGTTTTGCACAAATTTGATTACAATTTGCAATTCACAAAGGTGGGCAACTGCTAACCTGAAAAGGTTTTTGTAACCTTGGATGATACAAATCGTAGCAGAAACTTCCGCAGAGTTTTATCAACAGCTAAAGGAACCTAAAGGCAATGCTTCTTACAGCCTTTTGTCTACATCTAGATCAGACTTGGACAATAAACTTCCTTTCATTTTAATCCCCTTATGTTTTCTGGTTGCAAATCCTTTTCAGGTCCTTTCAAGGACTGCAAGAAGCTGTCTTTCTCTTTTAAGTAATTGCACTTTAACCCAGTTTAAAACCCTGGCTCGTCCTTCCATCAGTTGGTCCCTCTCACTCTGCCAGTCCCGCACATGGGGATCTTCATGGGTGTGCAGAACCTCTCCTGGCACCTGCCTCACTTGGCTCCATGGACTGGGGAGCATCCCAGCAGAGAGACAGGGATATCAGCTCAGAGGGGACTCTGCTGCCTCTGTGACTTCTGTGCTGTCTTTGCCAATGACATGTTAAAGGGTTCCAGGAGATGTTACTCTTGAAGAAATTTTGAGAAGCTGATTTTGCTCAGCTTCTCTTCCAGGGAGTATTTTTATGCACCTCCCATTATAGTCATTAGGCTTGTGTGGCTGTTCAACCCCTACATGCTCTACATTTGTGTTTTCCTCCTACCTCTTTAAAAATAGATAGTTCAGTGTTCTGCAGCATCACATTTGTTGCTGTGGAGACGATTGTGATGTTGCCAATGGAGATATGATTTTACTGACAACCTCTGAAGAAGGACAGGAGCATGAAGACTGTGGCTCTATTTCTCTCCTGCCTCTTTCCTGATAACCCTGTTCTGCTATTCCCTCTTCCTCATGCTGCTCTCTGCTGAATCCTGAACTTCAGCTGATGCACAAAACATCTTCTTTCTTAACCTGCATTTCAGCATAGTATATAAATGTAGTGGATGCAAATTGCCTATAATTAGGGGTAGAACACAGCACCGGTGTAATAATTTGTGGATTCCTGCAACACTTCGTAAAACTTCACCAACACCCTTTTGGGCTGTAACTCTGTAGGAATAATCCACCAAAGGCACAAGCACAGAGAAATTGCCTAATATTCAGGGAAAATGAAAGTAATTTCCTAGTTCTTTGCGTGGGCAATTCCAAAGCAAAGTGACAGGTTGGAGGGAGGGAGGGAAGGGAAAAGGGATGGGAAGAGTGACAGGCCATTATTGCTCCTGCTGCTCGTGCTGAACGTCTGGCAAAAATATAAACGTCATTCCCCACCCTGCTGATACCCCATGGTGTGTTTAATGAAGATTGGTGGGCTTGTGAGAACAGGTTTGGCTTGAAGGAGGAAAGAAAGCCAGGAGAGCTGAGGATTTGGATCGGTGGAGGGCAGGACGGTGTGGGCAGGGTCGTGTGGGTGGTTCTGCAGGAGCCCAGGGGCAAGTTCCCTCCTGCCAGGGAAAGATTTGTGCTCTGGTGATGTTGGAATATAGTGCCATGGTCAACATCAAATTAAAGTTCCCTGAGAAGAAAAATCCAGCTCCGCTATGTAGCTTTTTGTTAGCACAAAGGTTTGTAGAAAATTCCCAAACTGCCTAAACAAGTGAGCTGTGTTTGCCGCTGGGGAAAGGAGCGTGTTGGGAATACAGTGGTATTTCTTCCTGGCAGCCTGAGATGTGCCTCAGGAGTGGTTTGTGCTGGATGGTAATTGAGTTTCAGCTGATTGCAGCAAAACTATGAATCAACTGCGTTTTTAATAATGAAGAACTGAAAAATAATCAGAAATATATTTGCAGCGCTACAGCTTTCAGTGATTTTATATGCAGCAACTGGTGCCTGCAGCCTCTTTGGACTCAGATTCTCTCTCTTGCCTTTTTTTTTTTTTTTTTTTTTTTTTTTATATTTTAAGGATTATAAAAAAATACAATATTCAGAGCTGTTGATTTGGCAAGAGATGGCAAAGAATGCAAGGATTAATAGTGCTCTTTTCTGTGCTCCAGTTATTTCCGATGGCCTGTTGCAGGGGAGCTCCTCTCCCCACTGCTGCCCCAGGCCAAGGGACTCAGCAGGCAGTAGAATTTGGTGAGCCATGGTGAGCTCTTGAAATCGCTTGTGAAAATGGTGCAGTAACCTTGAGTGCTGATAACAGAAGACTGTATTTTGCCTCTCCTGAATACAGGAAGATGTTGTGTGGCATTAACAGAAGGATAAGTTACTATGGTGATGAAGTCTATATAACAGATGGAAATAAATATATGTATAATGCCTTTTAGGTATGATCTGACAAGAAAATTGTGACCTGTTTCCATGGGATTTCGTAGAGCACTGGAGCATGTTAACACTGATATTTTCTGTAAGTTGGAAGTGATGGATGAGAGACCTTGTTTTCTGTCAGAAAAGCACTGCAAGGTGTCTGTGCTGCAGCAGCACCTACTGAATCTCAAATTTCTCCCATATTAGCTGCAGGCTTTGCACCCCTTCACTTCCAGGGCTGTGGTTTTACAGTATAAACAATTCTCCTGTCCTTTCCTTGTTTGCTGCCTGTGGACACTGGGCTTTGCTGGGATCAGCTCAGCCTCCCAGGGCTCTCCCCTCTTGCCACCTTCTGTTGCAGCCAAGAACTCCCAAAGTGACACATTTCTGCCCTCTGTGCTTCTGGTTCCTGCCATTTCTTTGCTCTGGCTCTGCTGTATGATGTTCCTGGGCCCAGGATGCAAAGCTGGCTTGGCTTTAAGGAGGAGATGATCTGCCCTGACCCAGGGAGGGAAGAGTAGTGGCTGTTTCTGGTACAGAGGCTCTTACAGTGGCTGTGTCAGAGCCCTGCAAACACCCATGGCTGAGTTTGTAACCACAGCCCAGCAGACCCTCAGGGGCTCTGGGCTTGGACAAATAAATGAGAAAATGGCAGAGGCACAAGAACATCTAACTCCTCGTACCACAGACCCTCTGAGTGCTTCAGTTTCAAACATTTTCTGGGGAAAAAAAAAAAATATTCAGTTTTCCCTACTTTCTCCACCGCTCCCACTGAGAGGTCACTGGACCATTTTCAGCTGATCCTCAGTACTGCTTTGTTTTTCTCCTCCCATATCTCCCCTCTGTAGCCTAAGGCAGTTTGGCCAGTTGGGCTCTGGATGTCCCTTATCTTCATCTGTAAAATGCCAAAGTGAGTTATAGGAAGAATTTAGGCAGCACTATAATGTGATGGCTATGTAGATTAATTCTGAAGCCTTCTTTTGCTTTCAGGATTTTGTTCATGACTCATATTTGTTCACAAGATATGATTATAGAAGTTTTTAGAGCAATGGTATGTGTGCAGCTTTGGGAGGCCTCTTGTTGGTTTAAAGGAGACATCTCAAATGAGAAGGTAAAAAGTCAAGTCTCAGATAAGACACCAGAACTTTATATTTCTACCAGCTGGTATTTATTTGTCTGCATCTGCCATTCTTCAGAAAAGGCTTCTGGCAGCAAAAGCTGTGCTGCATCTTTGTGATGGATGCAGGGGAATCTGCTCCCTGGATTGGTTCTGCAGTGCTGAGAAGGTGGAAAACTTGCCTTTGTCAGTAAAATAAAGAGATGACTCAAGGAGCAGAACAGGAGCTGAGTAAGGCTGTTCTGCTTCTACCACTGTCAGAGCAGGATTTAAAAAGGGCTGTGAGGGAGCAGTGAGTGGCTGCTGTGCACCCACAGCACCCTCACACCCCAGGCCTCTGCCACTCACCACACAACTTGGTTGGTTTACCACGTATTAAAAAACCTCACAGGTCACTTTTCCAAAGAGTGGATGGTTGAAAGGGGACACTTCAGCTCCCAGAGTGGCTGAACTCTAGCCCTGCTGCTCTGAGTCCAACACACCCTGTAAGGGCACGTATTTATCTGTATGTATAATCTGGGGTTTATTTCCCCATTCGGAGTTTTGTGTTCTCTCAGAAGTGCTTCTGTGGTTTCTGCAACCAGCATTATATTTGTGTGCTTCAGCCTCACTGAAGGTGCTTCTGTCCTGGCTGGGCAGCTGATGGCCTTGTTGTGCTACCCCCCAGCCATCCTGGCATTGCCAGCAGACTGGATTGTCACCCCTCCCTTCCTGGCAGTGTCTGACTCCTGACAGACACATTGTTTGCACTCGGTTTAACTCAAGACTCGCCGGTGCCAGATGGGCTCTCACCAGCCCTGTGCTCAACCTTGGCACACTGTTGTTCTGTGATTGCAAGGAAAAACTGGTTTAAGACAGAAGACAGCACCAGGAATTTAGCTTTCTGCTTCAATAGACGAAGCCTGTGTTGCTAAAAGGTGTTTATTCAGATGTGCACCCAGCTGGTGACTGGACATGGTCAACAGTTGGTGTTTTGGCTGCTCTGGCCTGAGCCAATTAACTGATTTATTCCTACACTGGCAGTTCTTGAGCAGATGAATCAGATGTGTATTTGCATTTCCTAAATTTAGTATATGCATCTATGTATCCAGCCTGTGGGCACAGTTTGGGCATGTTTTCATTTGCATTTTATCACATTTGGCTGAGGGAGGTTCAGACCATTTTGGGTTAAGCAGGACCCCTCGTGGCCACTCCATCAGAACACTGGCATTCCCAGACCCTTCATCCCCCATTGGAGGCTTGCTTGCAAGGGAAGACTTCTTCAGTAGTGCAAATAAAGTTAAACAAGTCCATGAAAATATCCCTATTACTTGGAGGTTTATACATCAGTTACCCTCGTGGAAGGCAACTCTGCTGTAATAGTATCAGCTTGAACCCACAAACAAACTTAACCAGTTCAGTTTCCTCTAGAAGTGGCCTTTAAACACCTTTAATACTGTGTCTTCAAACTATCTGTGGGTGGCTTGTTCCCGTGTCTTCCATTAAATGTACTTAATATTAAACAGATGATATATTATATGGTCGTTGAATATCCTCCCATGGAGTCACCCATGAGTGCTGAGAGGTCTGGACCACGCAGGGCCGTACCTGTTCTGGTGCCACGGCCACTCTGCTCGTTCTTGCCATACAATTTGGGTGTTCCACAACCCCCTGTTCACCCTCCCATGTGATGGAGCAGAATTTGGCCTCTGTGCTGGAAGCACAAAGAGGTGCACAGGCGGAAAGCAGAACATGGTCGAAGCACTCAGATCCTGGAGCTCTTGTCTCACATCTCCATTTGCACAAAGGTTTTATCTCACATTCTGATTTCATTTTCAGTCCTGAGAGTAAGGGGAAACTCATGGGGATCAGGGTTGTTTTTGAGGAAATTAATACCGAGTTTTATCCTACCAAGTTCACTGCTGTGATCTGAAGGTATTTAAGCATAGGCAGGATAAATGGCAATGTTTGGGTGCATCAGTCTGCAAAAATAAAAGCTGGCCCTTTGGATTTAGTTCCAAATTGGAGCAAAGCAAGTTCTGTTACCACTGTCAGCTTTTGATGGTTGTTGTGTTCCTCTGTTTTCTTCCCTGACAGAAGGAACTAAGGAGTAGCAGAATGTTTGGCACAGTCTTGGAGATTGGGAAGCATCACTCTATCCTACTACTGAGGCACTAGACCTTAAAGGAGATGCTAATGAAGCTTGAAATCACATTTGCATTGCAAATGATACAATTTGTTCTGCCTTTATACGGAATTAATTTGAACTGTTTGCTGCTTTGTTCCAATTGTGCAGCTGAATAATGCTGGAGCTTTCGGGGGCTCAGTGCTGTAAAGGTCTGAGTCATAAACAAGGCAGGGTAAACTAAAAATTTGCTATTTGGACAGATCATCTATTCAACTTTCTGACTTTTTCTTATCAGCCATCTTCAAATTATAAAGCAACAGAGAAGTCCTGCTCTCCCTCCAGGTCTGAAGTATTGGTACTGATTTGTTCAGTTACAAGCAGATTTTTAATTACAGCTACTTAAGATATTACCTAAGGGGTTAAACAACCTCCTGAAGTGGTTTCAGTAGCTCTCTTGTGTAAACAGAACATGAAAAAGCGTGAGTTTTATTTAGTAACTGGTTAACAAGAAAAGTGGCAGGTCTTAGGGGAAACCTGTCGAGGAACAGCCCCTTTTGGCCACCTCAGCATGAGGCTTTGAACGCCTGTGGGTGGGGACAGCAGAAAGCCAGGTCTGGAGTTTGTTAAGTGCAGTGGGAAGAATAGAGTCCATCCACATCCAGTGACCTTGTTTCAAAAGTCTGTCTGCCTGAGAATCCCTTGCTGAGCCTGTGAATCTAACCCAAAAGCTTTTGTGTGCGGCACAGCCATAAGCTGTGCTCAGGTGTGCGCAGGAGCCGCCAGACCGCAGGAGCCGCCAGACCGCAGCATCCCCAGGGTCCCACACGGGGGGTTATAAGGGATCCTGGGCAGACAGGTGATTTCACTTGGGCAGCTCTGTCACTCTGAGTGTGTTCCCTGCGTGGCTGAGCACTGGGATCACCCCCTGCTCCCATGGCAGCATCCCCTCATGGACCCCAGGCTGCAGCCCCCACCAGCGCTGGATGCAGCTCACGAACCCCTGGCTGCCAACACGGCTCTGCTGCCTTGGGTTCTCCCATCCAGCTCCAGTGCAGTCCATTAGAAGGACAGATTGCTGTTATTAGAATGTAATTTCTCTGTCCCTGAGCCCAGAGGCAGGGAAAGACCTGCACACTGGCTGCTAAACACTTCTTGTCCCTGGGTGGCAGGATGGGAATGTTGCCAGGCAGAGGCGTCTGAGCAGGTTCTCCCTCAGGCAGTGCATGGACAAAGCAGCTCCTGTCTGGTCCTTCTCAAAGATTATAACTTCCTGACAACTTTCTTTCTGTGCCCATCAGAAAGCTGAGGATTATTTTTGTGTTATTTCAATGTACGCTGCTGAAAAGGCAGGAAACACGAGTGATCCTGCATGGTGAGATCTCGGGTGAACCTGAGTGAAAAGTCAGTTTGGAAGTAGCTGGGATCAAACCCTGATCCTCTTGCTTTTATTTCAGAACATATTTGAAATCTGAAGATCATATTTTCTCAGCCTACAGTGTTTATGGGTCTGTCTGAAAGCAGTATTTGTGTGGCAGGGGTGAAATCTGTAGCAGAAGCCTTTGATGGGTAGTTTAGTGCCCAAGCAGCAGCAGTAAGTCAGAAGAGAACAAAACCCAGACTTCATACATTACAGGTGCTTGGGTGTCCCTCTGAATCCTGGGGAGATGGTTCTCCCCAGTGGTAGATCCAAGAGACACACTTGAATCGGCATTAGTTGCCTCTGCCTTTGTCTCACACAGACCAGGCATCTCCTCCACAGTAGTCTGGTATCCTTTGATCAAAGCCAGATGAGCTCCAGAAGGACAAGGCCTGAACAGCTTATTACCAGGTCGGGTCTAGTTCTAACAGATGTTAAACATCCAAAAGTTCAGATTTAGTCCGAGGTTGTGTTCCTTGGCCAAAGCAGCCTGGCTTTAGAACAGCCAGAAAACTGGAGCTGGTGTTGAACAGCTGGGGAATCACTTAAGGCCCCTTAATGCAGATACTTGGGAGTCACTGGGTTTGATTCAGCAAAACTGTCTCAGTCTGAGAGTTGGATTTGAAAAGGTTGCTGATGATTTAGGGAGCCAGTTCCCACTTTTACTGATAAGGAATGTAACTACGCAAGGCATATTCCATAAACTTTTGGAAAAGGGATGTGAGTTTAGATGTTAAAGTGGTGACAGTTTGACCCACCTTGTGCATCTCGCCTGTTGTAATGAGCAAGAAGAGGTCTTTGTCACTCAGCACAGGGAGTTGTTCTCACCTCCACCAGAAGAGCAGATCCTTAGTCCAGGCAGAAGAAAAGCATTTCAGGTTATCTCACAAGTCACTGTCTGGCCTGCTGAAAGATTGCCTTTTTTTTTCTTTGATTAATTTTTTTTTTTTTAATTTTAATGATATTACTTATAATTTTGCTTTAAGGTTTTGTACTGCCCCAGCCTGACAGGATAAATACCTAAAGGCTTTACTATGATACAGCTGAATAACAGTATAATAAAGCACCTCAGTGTTTGAAAAGTTTTCAAAAGGGTGGAAAGAAAATGTATTTCATCTACTTATGCAGCAGGGAGTTGGTATCCAGAGATTCAGATATTGGCAGCCTTCACAGTGGGTGTCCAGATGCCATTTCACAGTTTGAGATAAGACATGTGTGTAGTGGAGTTTCTGCTGCATGAACATAAAAAAGTGGCTGTGTGAGTTTTTGGGTTGATTTCTTTACTTATTCACACAAAACAATTTTTGCACATCCTTGAAGGAGAGACTTACTTAAATTTCTCTTTGGTAGATTCCAGTTTTTTTTTTCTCAATAAAAAAAACATTAAATAACAAAACTTAATGCAAACTGAAGAATTAGGGCACTCGCAAATGAAGTTACTTTGATTTATTTTCAGAGAAGGAGCATTAAATTACCTTCTTCAATATAATGTTTGGACAAGGGATCATCTTACTTAAATTTGTTGTATCTCTGCAATAACTTTAGTCCACCTTTTAAATGCTGATTTATACTCTCCTCATAATTTCGGATTCTTCATCCATTATCAGCTGTAACAACAACATCTCCTTAGTCTGTGACCTTCCTAAACTGGTGCCTTTCTGGCTCAAGTGGCATTTTCTGGACTTTCTGAAGAGATTTTTGGGGAAGTGTAGAGTGGTGCAGCTTCATCTGTGTAGTTTTTTCTAGCTCAGTACAAACAGAGGCTTCACAACAGTAGCACATACAAATTATTGAACTTTCAAATGCTCATTAAATCTTGGACTCCTTCTGAAGGCTCTGCAAGTGCCACATGCAGAATTCTGGAAGGGAGGTGGGAGGAGGAACAGGATAAAAATTGCTTTTCCTTCACTCTGGGATGAGTGAAGGAATGTGGTCATTCACTGTCCCTCAGCTCACTGTCCATTCTTTGCCCAGGCACTGCTGTGACAAGGACAGCAACCCATAATTCAGCCCATAACAAAGCCTGATTAGCAGAAGGCTTGGGCAACACTAATGAGGAATTCTCATTCAAGTTCAGAATTTTAAGTTTGCATCAGAGCACTCTGAAAGGAGGCTGCTGCCTTAATATGCTGATAGGGCTCACGTGGCTAAAGCAAGAATTATTGTGATGTCTGATTTAAACCACACTTTGCACCATCTAAATCTTTTTTTTATTCCTGCTGCATAGTTTTAGCAAGAAAAACGAGTGAAAAATTGCTGTCATAAAAGACTCATCTGCTTTCCATTACACTGACATTTAAGGATTGCACACATTAAAATGCTCCTCTGCACTACAGAGAGCCACGGAAAAACCAGGGGGGTGAAATTTCTGGCAAAAGGGAGGTTTTGTAATTCACCCTGGGATGGGTGTGAACCAAGACTGGGGAAGGGTAAAGCTCTCCCTGCATCCAACCCTCCAATCCCTCCCTGGAGCTGCCATCAGGAAACTGAACTCCCAGTGCACGGGAGAATATTTTCTCAAAGTACCTTTTACCCTCTCTGTAATAAAAAAATAAAGGTGCTGGTATTTTCAGCCTCAAGTCAGCACGTTGTGCTCGCTGCAGGGAGAATTCCAAAGTCAGGGAATTAATGTGGTCCAAGTTATCAGTGGCTTTTTTTTGGTCTGTACTGGAATTCAACTGTTTAGAAGCTTTTTCTTTGAATTAAGAAAGCCAATTCCTCCTTTCTTCCTGGGCACCTTCCTGCTGCTGCTATCTTTGGCTGTCTCACCAGTTGAGGAGCAGCATTTTTTGAGTGAGATTTCCCAAAACACTGGTGGTTTTCTAAGACAGCTCTGTGTGCCTGTCCACGGAGAGCTGAGGGGTGTCCCTGTGGGTACATGGAGTAAAATGTGGTCTTACACACACCTGCCTTCCCAGATACCTCCAGGAGACCCCACGAAAAAAATTCAAGAACCTAATTTTTAAAATAACATTTTACATCTCTCTTGGCATTTGGACCACATAGCACAGGCCCAGGTATGAGAATTTTGACTGCAGTTCTGAGCGATTTTCCTGCAGAACTTTTTCTACAAGTCGCAGATAATCATAAACCATCTAAAATCTGGTTTTAAAAAAGCTTCTTGTGGTCAAAACACAGAGTGTGAAAGCACCAACGCTGGGATTCTGCCTCTTATTCTCCAGCTACCACTTCTGTATCACATTTATTCAGTTTTCAAGTCAAGCCCAGGGTTTTGTTTCCATCTCTGTGGCTTCCTGCTCAGCCTGTTTCTTGTAACTCCCACAGTGTATACTCTGTTTGGTGTGATGCTCCTGCCAGGAGTGAACCTGGGCTGGGGGTGCTGCTGCCTGAGAGGGAGGGAAATGCCTGTTTTCCAGCTGGGATATCCCTCCTCTTTCCAAATTGAGTAAAACCTTAGTGTTGTTAGTAAACTGTGTGTTTTAATTTAGCAGAGAAGCTAAAAAGAGACAGCAACAGCTTTCATAGGATTCAGCTTGCACTGTTTTTTCTGAACCCAAGAAATATTTAACATCGATCCACCTTTGTGTTAAACCCTGATCTTTGGGGTTTGGCAGTTGTCCAACCTCAGGTTGTGAAAGGATGTGTTTATTGCTTTGTAGCAGAGAACAAAATAGCTAAACCTCCACATTTGAAAGAAAATATTTCAGCTTCTCACAGAAATAAAGCTGTGTGTTTCTGATTTCCAACATTTCCTTTTGGAGTTGAACATCCGTGTCCTTGCTAAGGCACGTTTCAGTAAAGAAATGACTTGTCTGAGGCTCTCTGAAGACAGTCACGCAGTGACCCATAAAATTCTGCATCTAAAGACTGTGGGGAGCTGATTCACTAGCTAAGTAACTTCAAGTGATGTCCAACATAAAGCAGAAATTAGGAAAAATTCTGCACAGCAGTACCAAATACCAGATCACAGCCTACATTTCTGGGGCTGGACTTTTGCATCTGCAAGTGATGAGGCTCCAATTTATCACCCTGTACAAGTGATGGGTTCAAACACACACCACTGAATTTATAGCTCTGAGAGCCCTAACTGTGGGTAGCCGGAGGAAGTGGAGGAGGGGAAGGGAAGATGCTCCAGGGGAGGAAAAGTGAAAGGAATGAACACTTTCACTGAACCACAAATTGCTGGCCCTTTGTGCCTTGCTGGTGCATTAATGAGCAACGCAGATCCCCCCTGGAACACGGGTTGCTCTGTGCTCTTGTGTGCTGCTTCACTTGCCCTGTTTTCTGAGGCTGCACAGGAGGAAACAGAACCAAAACTGAGCCATGGGATGAGTTATGGCCACCTAGGACAGGGGGAATAGCAAGCTGTAACTTCTTCATTGTGAAGAAACCCCAACAAACAATCCTATTTTATCAGAGCACTTATCTTGCTCCTCCCATTACACACCCAGGTAGGTTTGTTGGCTTCAGTGGATCCCTGTCTTTGGTGTTTTAAGCACGGGTCTGACTTGGGTGTATTTGGGCACAATGAGGCAAGAGGTGAAAATATCTTGGGAGTATCTTTACTGTCATTAATCTTTGTAAACAACATAATAAAATCTCATTCTTACAGAGATAAATGGGGAAAATCAGACAAAAAAGAGAAGTACTTTAAGTGTGCTACCAAGAACCAAAAAGAATTGTTTTTCTAGTTTGGGGTGAGTCCAGGTAAAACTTGGTACGTAGATTAGTGTTTATACTGCACAGGAGATCAAGGGTCCTAATTCTAAGGCTGAATTATTGCACTGAATTAATGCAGTGCAAGCCTGATGTGGGATGGGAGGTGTGGATTTAAGTTATTTTGTGCTTGAAGAGGCATTCAGTGAAGGATGTGCTACTTCAACTGTTTGACAGAGACTGTGCTGGCAGGTTTTTCCAGGTTTAATGACTTTGGCCAGCAAGAATCTTCTCAAAAACATCTTTTCTGAACCCTGGCTTGGCCTCTTTAGACGACTTTCATTCTGGGGACTGTCAGAGGGAAAACAAGGAGCTCTCCTGGCATTGGGTAATGAAACTCTACAGCACTTTTGTGAGTGGGGACATTTGAAATTCCCCTGGTTTACAGGTTTAATTGGTTGCCCAGAACATAATTTTCTGAACTCTGAATGGGTTTGTTTCCCAACAAAGCAGGATGTTTTGGAAATTGTTTATCTTTCTCGGATTATTCTCCCTTTCCCTGCCAGCAGTGCTTGCTGCATCTCTGCAGTGGATGTTGGCTGTTAGAAATGATTTAGTTAGAGGCAGGACAGGCTCTCTTGTGGCCTTTTTGCTAGAACAGGGTCATCTTCTATCCCTGTCATCACAGTAATCTAATGTAACCTGTATATAAAATTGAAATACATATGGAAATTATGTAACTCTAAAACACATGGACATCCTGTGTTTCAGACACGGAATGTCTTGAGACAAATAATACTGATGTTCTCCACAGAGAAACAGAGAGGTATTTTTTAGTATTTCATTGATGTTTTCATCTATTAAAGTTAAAAATTATTTTTATAGGAAAACTATCCTTTGTTAAAGGTTTGAGGGTACCTGAGGGTTTTGTGGTAAGTAATAGTGTGCATATTGCTACCACTATTTAAATATTAATTGCTAACATTTATTGAAAGACTGCTGATATTAAAGGACAGATTTGTCCTGTCTCATACCATGCAAGTCTCATTAAATCTGTAATGAGAGTCTGATCCAATAAAAAAACTTTTCTCCACAGATCCTAAGCACACCTTTTAAGACAATTAACTTGGCTCAGTGTTCTTATTTGATCTTAAACAGGAACCACGTTCCTTTGAAAAGGATTTATTGCGTCCATTTGAATCAATAGTGCTGTTAAAAGGACACTGGGAAAGGAAACTGAAAATGCCATATGAGGTAAATCAATGAAAAAAGGTAGTAAATTTTATAGAAAAATACAGGAGGCAAAATTGACAGTCCAAGTCTCAGCCAAGGCCCCAGTTCTGGTGCAGAGATGGACAGTGTAAGTATTTAATTAAAGCAGCTCATACCTCCTGCAAGGCACAGATCACAGTAGAGGCTGAGAGGCGCAGTGAGGGCAAGGAAATATCTTGACAGGTTCTGAATGCCTGGAGAGCAGTGTCTGCTGACAGTGCCTCTGCCTGAAATATTTATAAACTGTGATACTGAGGCTCTGGAAACACAGGCTCCCGTGGAAGGTGGACACACCTCCCTTTGGGTCCTGTCTCACCAGTGGAAGAGGTGTCAGTCCCTGGTCTTGTCACTGCCTCTTGCTGCCACTCCTGTCCCCATCACCCCAACCAGCCCTGGGCGAAAGACTCCTGGGGAGCCTCAGCTGGTTGAGCTTGTGCAGGTCTGGGTTCATCCAAACCACACAGACCATTCACAGAATCACACAATCAATCAGGTTGGAAAAGACCTCTGAGATCACTGAGTCCGACCTAAATCGTGAGGAGCAGCAAGGGGGAAAAGGAAAAAAGGGAGGGAGAGGAGGAAAAACACATTTAGGAGCAGCAACAGGCAGCTCATGTGTGTCCTCACAGAGGGATCGTGGTTAGAGGTACAACCCCAAAAGAAGGACGCGTGGTTTAGTGCTGCCAGTCTGGGGCTTTGCCTTCAGCTCTGCTGCTGACAGCTTGATGAGCAAATTATTTCATGTAGCCGTGGAATTGCCCTACTCCTTGGAAATGTTAGTACTAGTTGTGACTAGTACATGGAGCTGTTTAAGCTAGGGATGAAAAGCCTCATATATGAGCCCCGAGATGGTGTTATTTTTATTAATAACAATTACGTGCCAGAGCAATCCCTTGCCATCAGTTATCTCCGACAGCCACTTGCTTTCTTTTTCCAGTTCTCTTCAAAACACAAGGGAGGTCCCTTGAGTCACATCCCCACCCTCAGGCACACAAGTCACCTCAAGGTGGGAGTTTGGCACCCACGGATCTGCTGTCACTTTAGTGCAGCAGCTTCCCTGGACACAATCCAGAGCACGTGGTGCCCTGACCAGGCTGAATGCAGGAGTTCCTCCTAATGCATCCCAAAATCTACACCCAAATAACCCCCCAGACAGTCTGTGTTCCAAACAGAAGACAGCTGGCAGTCTTTGACTTCAGAACAGTCAAACAGCCTTGTGTTTGCTCGGGTTTTTCCTCAAGCTAATCAGTTAATTGGAGTTAAGTACTCTGAGACATTACACATCCCTCTTCTCCTAATGAAGAGGCCCCGCCGCCAGCCAGGCTGCACAGTCCCCTCACAGCTCCTGTCCCTGCCACGTGCTTGGAATGACAAAATAAGGAACTGTAGTGACAGGACAAGGGGAATGGCATCAATAGGGTTAGACTGGTTTTTAGGAAGAAATCCTTCCCTGTGAGGGTGGGCAGGCCCTGGCACAGTTTGCCCAGAGAAGCTGTGGCTGCCCCATCCCTGGAAGTGCCCAAGGCCAGGTTGGACGGGGCTTGGAGCAACCTGGGCTGGTGGAAGGTGTCCCTGCCTATGGCAGGGGGTGGGATGACTTTTAAGATGCCTTCCCACCCACCCCATGAGTCTGTAGTTACCCCACCCATGTCCATCAGTACCTGAGCAATAAGGCCCAGACGAGTCCAAACCAAACCCAGCAGGGCACTGGTTGCTGCGATCCCCTGGATGGTAAAGGAAGCACGTGTTACTTGGGGATAAAAATATGGCCATTTTATTACTTTAGCATTAAAAATTGCAGCCCAGCTATTTATAATGTATTTACTATACCTGAACACAAAACTAGAAACTTTTAAATCTCTTCAGTAGTTTTTCTACTTGGGCTGTAAAAGTCAGTAGCACATGTTTTATGTTGGTTTGAATAACACTAAATGGTGTGTGGAGGTTCCCCTTGGAGTGACTGCCAAGTTCCACCTCATTAATACCTGATTTATACTCATGTGGGTATTGGTGGGAGGAGAAAACGCACAACCCTTTTTCTTAGTAGGTATGGGAACACAAACCCAAACATAAAACCCACCACCACCTGACCCCACACAAAAGCAACAGGTTGGACAGGGCTTGCAGCAACCTGGTCTAGTGGAAGGTGTCCCTGCTCATGGGAGGGAGTGGGACTGGATGGACTTTAAAGTCCATTCCAACCCAAACCAGTCTGGGATTCCATGATAATTTCATTTTAAAGAATGAAAGGGACATGCAAGGAAATGGAACTATTTCAGGTTAACTCTGAGGCTGCTGGAGATGCCTTTGGCAGTGTGGATGAGAACCAGTGTTGGAGAGGGCCAGGACGAGAAGGAAGCCTACACCATGTGGAAAGAAGGATTCCTGACTGAGGAAGACACAGAGACTACATTTGTTTAAGGACTATAT
>JAWMRA010000050.1:13315986-13326959 GCA_035584735.1 Pseudotriccus pelzelni | reverse complement strand
CCTGGGCTAGTGGAAGGTGTCCCTGCCCATGGCAGGGGGTGGAACTGGATGATCTTTAAGGTCCCTTCCAACCCAAATCATTCTGTGATTATGATTCTACTCTGTGCCGTGGCCTGAAATGCTCTGCAGCTTTCTCTGAGGCTGGCATGATTTTTTTATGAAGACCAAATTAATTCAGAAATATGAAAAGAATGGAAATAGGTACAAATATGCCAATTTATGCATTTAGCACTCTTCACAGCATTTTTTGATTTCTTCTTTTTCTTCATTGCCCCCATCCCCTCAAGCAACTCAGGGTTGTTCTATTTCATTAACAGTTCAAATGCCTGGTGAATTCTTCCAGAACAGCCTCATAAATTCTCATCCCAGGTACAACTGGTTTTTAAGTGCACTGTATGGGTTTATCCTTATTTAACCACACGTCTCACCATTTTTTATCTCTGCAAGCTGAGAGTTCAATAGTAATTGTGAATATAAACCTTTGTTTTTATGAGATTTCAGAATCCCCCAAATATTTGTTTCCTTAATTCATCAAGATGGAGAACCTAGGAATAATTGCAACACTGGGACATTGCAAATGGTAATTGGAGGCACAATTTGATTTTATGAGCCATGTGGATTGAAATGTCTGTGCTTGCACCAAGCCCTGAGTCAGGGATCAGCCAAGGGTTGGTGACAGCCCCTGATTAATCCCAGCCAGGCTTTGAGCCAGAGGCAACCTGCGGCTGGAAGCTCCATCTGCAGTTTCCAGCCCCACAGGGCCCCTGGGATTTCACTCTGGGGGTCTGGTATTCCTGGGCAGAAAGCAAAGCAATCCATGGATTCATAGTTCTCTGGGGTCCTTTGGTTTTTTTATGTTCCTGATAAAATACTATCCAAGTATAAATGTTATTTAACAGGGGGGTTTTAAGCAGAAAAAGAGATCTGCTGGGTTGTTTTTAATCCCTACTTGTCTCAGAAATGAGAAATCCTGGAGACCACGGACTTTGCTGAAGATCAGCTCACTCCTGACATCTAAGAATGTTGCCCAACTCTGTTCTTTCAGAGTTGGTTCTTTCACAAAACTTTATTTTTATAATCTTTTTTTTTCAGCATGAATCCTGGTGAGATGTTTTAGGCAGCTGCATTTTAATCTTTAGCATTAATTAACTTGGTAAAGTGGAAAGTAGCAGAAGCATGGATGACAATACTAATGAAAGTAATAAAAACAGATTAATGGCTAAATCCAAAGAAACAGAACCCTCTGCCTCCCTGCAGACATGGGTATTAATGAGATTTCCTTTGTTTCTCTCCAAGGGTGGGCAGTTTCTCCCACCCCACAAATCTCTGTAAGTGCCAAAGAGTTTTGTTTATTTTGTGCCTGGTTCCAGTTAGAGCTTCAGGCAGAAACTGGTAAATATTGCTGGAAACAGGAATTTCTGACCTGACAGTAAAATGACACACCAGTAACCTTAACAGGATTTTTTTTTTTTTTTTTTGAGGTGACCAAAGAGGTTGTTTTACATGTGGGTATTTATGCAAACTGAGACTCTGAGATTGCTTTGCTTGGGTGGGAAAAACGACCAGAAAATTTTCCAGTATTTACCCAACTTGTTAGGGAAATTTAAATACATGGAAATGGACAAAGGAGGTGAATTAGAGAGATCTGCCACACCAGCTGCTGGCCTGGTTATCTGCTCAAATAAATAGGACCATCAAGTGTCTTGAGGGCAAATTAAATAGAATCTTGAGTTAGCAATGCATGGAAACAGCTACTGGGGATTCCTGACAGTTTTCCTGATGTCTGACAGTTTGTGTTGAGTGCACTCTTCCCTCCCTGGGTTTCAAAAGGCAAAACAGAGACAGGTCACAGCCTCTTACAGTGATGGTGGGGCATAACAACATCTCAGGGTTGGTCTGTCAGGAGTAAATCATGTGACCAGCACATCTGTGTCCAAAGCAGTCCTTTCCATTGGAATCTGTCTGCAGCTGGATCACTCCTCAGTCATCTTGTGTGTAAGTCAAGGTCTTCCACTTAGATGTAGGAAATAGTGGGTCTCACAGTAAAAATGCCATTTATAAAACCAGGAACAGAAGAGGTTCAGTCATTCCCAGCAAAGACATTTCTCTTGACAAGGTTGGACTCTGAAGGGATGAAAAGCTGTAAAATTCTTTATTTCATTAGTACTTCATGGTACTTGTTTAAAGAAGACTCAAACATTTTAACTTGTTAAATTCTTTCATTTTCTGTTTGTGTTTTTTTTTTATATCAGGTCCTTTCTACCCAGATGACTGGAGAACTGGCAGGGTAATGAAGAAAGAAATACTGTGCAAATAAAGACTGATCAACAGTGAGGGTGAGAACTTTTTTTTTCAAACAATTTGAAGTCCTTTGGTTTTTCTTAGTGCTACTTTAATTCAGACTTCTGAGAATTGCTGAGGCATAAGAAGTCTTTGTTAAAATTCATTACTACTTTCCCTTTATTTAAAGAAGGAGAAATAAGAGAGTGCTGATGAGTTACATGGGAAGGTCAGAATTGATAGCAGCTGTAAAGGAGAACAAAACAGCCTTAAAACCTCATCCCTTTCTGATCATAAATAAAGAACATGATCTCAATTATTTTTCTCTTCCATGGACCTGTTTTAAGTGAAGATTTTTTATTATGTGCACTTTCTCCTCTGAAAAAGAAGTATGTTGATCATAAAACATAGTCCTTCCCTTGGGTAAGTTTTAATCCATGAATTCTGACAACCCAGCAGTCAAGGCTTGTCTCTTCATCCCCAGGCTCATGGGTTGCACCTCGCAGAGGGTTGTCCATGTGCAGTGCACAGCCAGAATGGTGTCCCAGCCCCATCTGTGTTGTATAAAAACAGTGTTGTGGTGACAAGACAACGGGGTTCCCAAGGAGAGCTGAGAAGGGCATCAGAGTCCGGCTGAGTTGGCTTTGCTGGGAGCTGGTTTGCTAAAGACTGCCCAAACTAATTCAGAGAATTTGTGCTCCTGAACTTTCAGCCAGTGAAAGCTCGAGATCTCAGCTATTTCCCCACGACAGCCCTGCCTTGGGCTCTCTGAACCAGCAGTGAGTGTTGGCAGGGAATGAGCTCTGGGTTAGACAGCTGTGACAGCATCACCTGAGACCTGACACTGCTTCAGTCAGGCTGTTGTGGAGATGTCTTGTAGTGCTGGATCAGTGCTTGGTGCTCTATGGATCACAGCCTTGTTCAAAGCAGAGCAATAGATGAAAATCCCACTGTATCCCCCCGGGACTCCGTGTTCTCTAAGTTTTTTACTGAGCTTATCAAATGTCGCGGTAGCAGAACTGTTCTCTGACTCCACAGCTTCAGGGGAGAGGGGTGGCGCAGGAGGAGAAAGAAAAGCTGGCCTTAAAATCAAGAGATTGAACTGTTAAGTAGGATAAAGAGGCATAACGTTCAGATGCTCACAGCAGAGCTCCTGAACAGCCTGCAGGTAGTCCTGATACAGGTACATGTGGGAGCAGAACTGGAGTGAGAACACGACAGGTCAAACTCAGCCCTGATACAACCAGAGGAACAGGAATGTGAAGCTGGGCTTTCTTCTATCCAGAAAAGGAAGGTGTATTTGAGTTCTAGTCTATTTATTGAATTAGAGAAACAGTATAGCTCACGTTTCCCTTCCTTCTTCATTCACACCTTGGAGGATCTTTCATCTTTCCTCTCAGACCTTCATTTCCCACTCCCCTGAGCTGCTGGCAGGCACCATTTAATCCTCATTTACCTCCCTCTGGATGAAGGCATTGGCCCTGCAGCTGGGAAGGCTCTCACAGCCAGCACTGAATGCTGGATGAAGGTCAGCAGGAAATACCTGAAGCTTCCTCCAGCAAGTGGATTTTTGAGAAAGAAGGTGAGTTTGGAGATGGCAGCAGAACAATGCTTGTGTTTCTGGTTCCTGGCCTTGCAAAGCTCCCTTTGGCCTGAACCATGTATTTGGGTTTTGAGCCTGTGCTGGACATCGGTCTCCCTTTGCCACTCACCTTCTCTCCAAAGAGCCACCTCAGCATCTTCATGGGGTCCAGGATGGGCACAGAATTTGCTGGCTAATGCTGCCAGAAACAGCCACAGGGTCTCCTCCAGTGATGCTGGGGCTTGGTCTGTGGGAGTCCCTCTGTGGCAGTGGCCACTTGAGGGCTGGTCCAAGCTCTCTGCAGTCGACAGGAGGATTTCTCTCACCCTGTTGGGTGTAGATCCGGCCCCAACTCATTAACCCTCAGCAAGAGAAAAACACCTGGTCCCTCCTGCAGGTAAGTTCAAGTCTCACTCCCCAAATAATTGACCTGGCCACGTAAACAAGGTACATGCAGAACAAACTGCTGAGGTTTAATAGCAGACATGACATTAGAGCCTACAATTAATGAGCTCCCAGCCTACAGCAAGCCTGTCCTTTGTCACTGAATGTCTGACTTGAGGCTCTGAGGCTTTTCAGCAGGAGCTCCTGGATGCCCCCAGGGACCACGATGTGCTCAGGAGCCGCCCGGGTCCCACACACGCCTCGCACCAGGGAGAAGCACTGCAGGCTCCTCTAGAAATTAATATTTCATGTAAAAGCCCTGCAACAATGACTCTTCAACATGCATATATAAATAATTAGTGTGGTTATAAGTTGGCTGGTTTGGTTTTAATTGACTGTATGTATGTTTTTATTGACTTTGAAAACGACGCCAAACTTTGCTGCTAAATCCGAGGGGCTGACTTTCCCTCTCCCGATGGTTTCCATGTGCTGAGCAGTTTATTCACAGGCTGTCCCTAAGTTACAGAAGGAAAAGACTCCCCTCTCGTGGCTGCGAAGGAAAATGGCATGTTCTGCACTGTACTCTGCACTTAGCTGTAGAGAAACGTAAGTAAGTTATAAAATTCCAATCATCCTCTGCTCGCACCCCAGCGTGGAACCTTGCCAGCTCTGCCGGGGTTTAGCAGCCTCTTCCCTGTTTGCTTCAGGGCAAAGGGAAATATTTGGGGAGAACTGATGTAAGTTATTTAAATGATAACTAAAAGTCATGATCTATATCAACAGTCAGAAACACTGGAGTTGAAGAACAGATTTAAAGCTGTTTCGCATTTGCTCTTTTAAAATACTTTCTTAGTAAATGTTGACTTTTATGCGTTGGATTTATTTTGCTCCATAAAGCTGCTCTCAGAGGGGAGACCTTATAGATAAATGTTCAAACCACACTGTAACTCAGTAGGCATTTATTCAGATGACCAGGTTTTCTATTTTTATTAGGCTAGAAATGCTGAAAATCATCTGCTATTTACAGGACGGTTGATTTCATTTCCAGTTGGTGTGAAACTGCTTCTGAATAAAACCTGAGATTTAATTTAAAGGCTACAAAAACCTTAGAATTACGAGTTAAAAGCTGTCTTTAAATACTTGGGGTGTATCAGGAAGAGGAGCAGTAAGTTTATGCAGCACAAGTGACAATTAAAATTAAGAGTTTTATGAACCAAGGGGAGTTTTTCTCAAAATCAGTAAACCCGAGTGCTTTTTTCTCACCAGTGTGTCTGCCAGAGTTGTGGAGCTCACAGGACTCACACCTCATTTGTGGGATAAATGGGAAGAAGAAAACAGGTTTTCTTGCTTTTTCAGCTCATTGCTGGTTTCTCAGTGTTGAACAGTGTACTGAGCACAGATATGCTGAAACTCAAATACACTGAATTTCCCCCTATTCCTTCAGAATAACCAGTTACTACCCAAAACAGAGCTCATTTACACATTTAAATGTCCAACTTCTTGGAGAATTACTTCCTTCAAACCACTTACTTGACTTTCTTTACAGTATCAGTAGAAGTGATGCACTATTTGAAAACTATATAAATAGTTTATAAAAAGTTTAAAATAGCTGATGTTAAATTTATGCCTCAATCTAAGTTGTTATTATTTCAGATTTCCTCTTCAAGTTTGCGTATTCTTAAAAGAAACAGTTAAATGATCTGCAGGTCTTTTTTTCCTTAAATCTGTATTTCATCTATTGTAGAGACACTTAAATTCCAGGAAATAATCTGATCCTTGGGATTTGATCCTGGACCTACAAGAAAACAGTAAAAGTTTTGGATCAAGGCTACACTCTTGGACAACCGTCAAAAGGAAATATAGAAAAATGTAGCTCAGGAAAAAGGCAGCCTGAAATTAGAACTGTTGTTAACACAAATAGAACAGATTCAGATTTTAGTTTTAACCCTGGTGCTTTTCTTGCACTATTTTGAGGCTACAATGGGAAGTCTTTTATCTAATGAAAATCCAAATGCAAACAATTACTTTTTAATTTTTAGATTTTTCTGTTAAGGAAGACTTACGATTTTCAAATGTCTATTACTGTTGTTGTTGTTAAAAATGATATGCATTTAGCCCAATACTTTGACACATCCAGTAGAACCGTTCACTTTTAATTATTACTCTGTGGAACTAAACCCTGTCATTTTCCTTATGCTGAGCAGAGTTAGAGCAGGAACAGAGGAAGCCACAGCACTCGTGTGAGTGTCAGTTCTCAGAGCTGATCAGAACACTGGTTTTGTGTCCTATCTTTGGCCACGTTCTGCAGGGCATCACTGGGTACCATCGACACCAATTTGATTTTCATTGGTGTCTTTCTCGGGCTGAGGCACCTTCGCAGGGCAGTGCCCCCAGGGAACTGAGTGTTCCTCTTCATTTACAAAACAGGCAAAAAACTGCAGCTTTTGGAGCTGAAAATGTCTCCAAAGGTATTTGATGTGTTTAGTCCACATACATTATGCATGTCCTCAGCTGCACCGAGGGCTTCTCAGGAGATGCAGCTATAACCACTCTGCAGCCAAATGTTTATGCTTCCCTCTGATTAATAAATATACTCCAGAGAAGGCAATTTTAGCTTTCTGCCTTTGGACTCAGCCTGATCTCAGTAAACACTCCACGAAGTGCAAAGGACACTTGAGAGCTCTGCAGTTTGCAGCTCACCATGGAGAGCTGTGAAGATCCTGTGCTCATTCCCTGCCATCCTGATTGAGATTTCAGGAAGAATTTCTTCAGTGAAAAGGTTGTTAGGCATTGGAAGGGGCTGCCCAGGGTTCCCATCCCTGGAGATGTCCAAGGAACGACTGGACGTGGCACTCAGTGCCCTGGGCTGGGGGACAAGGTGGGGATCGGGCACAGCTTGGACTCGGTGATCTTGGGGGTCTTTTCCAGCCTTAGCGATTCTGTGACTCTGAGAGCCTTTCAGATCCTTTGCAGGTTTTATTTCTTTTAAGAATCAGCTTGCAGAGTTCTCATATCCCCACTGAAAATAGAAACCAGCAGCCTTGGGGATGTGAGAGGTTCAAACGAGGGCCATGCTCTTCCCTTGCTGTCATAAACCAGCCTTGCAGAGGAGAGCCCTCCCCACCCACTCAGGCTGCTCAGCATCCACTTCAAAAGCTTTTTTGGGAGCTAAGAAGATGCATTTAAGCCATCTAGCATGGCAGTTTGGGTTTGCCCCTTAATGCTTTGTAAAGAGTAAAACCTACGGCGTGTTTGGTGCCTCATTACTGTGCCCAGGGACACACAACGTGTGACTGGGGCTCCTCTGGTGAAATGAGCTCCAGAACACAAACTGCTGTTCTGCTCTACATTGAAGCAATAATAATTTATGAATCTAATTAGGCTCTGGTTTGCAAGAATGATGAATATTCACATTCTAAATAGCTGAGAAATATTAAAAATGTATGACAGCTTTGCTTGTGCCAGCTCTGAGGGTTCTGGGGAATGTTTTCCTGAATGTGCTGATCTTTCTCAGCATCATTTTTGCCCCATGCCTGGAGGTGTTTAAGACCAGATTGGATAGAGCTCTGAGCAACCTGTTCTAGTGGAAGGTGTCCCTGCCCATGGCAGGGGATTGGAACTTTAATGTCCCTTCCAACGAAATCATTCTGTGGCTCTGTGATCATTCAAGGGCTGGTCTAGGGAAAAGGGGTGTCCCCTGATGTAGGGCAGCACCTGCAAACCCATCCTCCGTGCCCCTTCCAAAACCAGCAGTGACAGGACTGCAGCAGAGAAGGTTTTAGAGTCTCTAGGACAATCTGATCCATTGCCATAGCCAACATCCAAGTCCTTTTCTCCTATGTGCATTTTTAAGAACTGGATTTCTCAAAAGGGAAGTTAAGTATAATGTTTTCCTAGTAACCTCCCCCTGTTGCTTATCTTGCTGGTCACTGGAGTTTGTGTATTTGAGCTGGAAGGATTTGCTAACTCCTTTTGCATTTCACATTTAATTTTATGCCTTTTGCTCTAACAAAAGCACATGATCAGCAGTCGTGCTGCCCTTAATAAGGTGTTTAATTTACAAGTTCTAAGTTGCCTATGGAGCTCCACATTGTAGGGGAAGTTTGTCACTTATTTTTTTATCTCCTTCTAATTACTTTCTATATTTTGCTTTGCTGGCACGAGGGCACAGTATTTGATTTGCTTGTGTTGCAGCAATCTTTATGTAAGACCCAAATAATATTTTACCACCTAAATGACCAGTCAAGACTAAATTAATACCATGGGTTGAACACTGGTCTGCTGGAGAGCCCATCATGTGAGAAATTAATTTGAAATTCAAAGGTGGGGGGGTTGTGGTGGATTTTTTGTTTGCCTTTTTGTTATTGTTGCTATCAATATGAGAATCAGGCTGAAGGAAAACAAACATTTCTGCTTTGCAGCTCCTTGACAGAGCAGCACAGAATCAGCACCTCAGGAACTCTGAGCCTACTGTTTATGAACAAAAATTGGGTCAGACCACCTGGAATTCAGCAATTATAGATTCCAAATAAAAATTTGGACTAAAAAATTGACAATCACGGGAACTATCTATCTGCATCTTGAAAACAGAAACAAAAACTTCCTTTTACTCAGGGCTGATTGGATAAATTGAAGAAAATTTGATATTCTATGGGTTTTGTCCATCATATAAATCCGTTCTCTCCCAACAGCAATTTCCTCATGGTGGCACCTTGACTTGGACACTCTGGTGGAGATGCCGCAGCATTCCCTTTAGGAGCTGCCTTTCCAGTGTGGCATAACTGGTAAGAAACCCCCTGCATGACAAACCTTGGTACAGGGTCTCCAACTGGAGTAAGAAACTCCTCCTAAAGGGTTGAGCAATCTCTGCAAAACATGTTCTGCTGAACAAATCCTGCTGACTCCGAGTCCCGAGGTGACCATGTCCCACCAGCTCGTTGGTGTCTGAGAAAGGACAGGCTCTGAGTTGATGAATTTTTCACCTAAGTGGATCAGACAGACCAAAGGGGAGCGTGAGGAAGTGTCATTATCCCTGTTCCATGGACTGGGAAATGGAAGGCAGTTGCTCATTGAAAGTCACACAATAGATGTGTGGGTGCCAGATGCTGGAGATGCCAGAGAAGGGATTTAAACCCAGATGTCCTAAGTGCCAGCTCAACACACTAAATTCAACGTTGTCCATCCTCTTAAAAAACCAAGAACCTTTCCTATTGATTCAGTATTTAGAACATTTTGACTGCCATAAATGTAGAGTTCTCTCTTCAGAGAACTCTATAATTTACTGATGTAAAAGACATCTCTTACAACCCCGTTCATCTCCTTCTATGAATGAAGGAGTTTATCCATCTAGGAGGCAAGAGAATAACAGCTGCAGTGGCTTTTCAGAAGTGGATGTTCTATCACATCTTCATGACTTGCCAGTAACACCTGAAAAGTCTGTGTTAGGAGAAATAAATCAGATCCCACTTGATACTGTAGTGATTTTCAGGTATCCGTCTTTAATATTTTGTTCCTCAGTTTTCCTCTGGTCTTTGATGCATTTTTAAACATTACAGATCATAAAAATTTTATTGTTTTCAGATTGATAAAAACATTTCCTTGTGCTGGAATAAATGGAATGTCTCTGGTGGACACGACTGAGCTGATGTACAGCAAAGAACACAGGGAGGAAGCCACTACCTAGGAAAAAAAGGGAAGGAGGTGGGGAATCTGTAGCTCTGAAGACTAAACTCTGGAGCATAAATTACAATGGAAGTTTATGGAGTCTTTTGGATTAAATGAAAAGCCAGCCCCATTAAACCAAATGGAGCATTCCTAATCTGACATGTTGACAGGGACAACCCTGCCTATTCCAAAAGGGAGTTTCAAATGAAACCAGATTTATCTGATGTTCCCAACAGGGGCTGGGCTGACTCTAAAGGAAGTTATCCTGGCCAAAAATAAACAAGATGCACATGAAGCAGCTTGTACCACCAGGAAACCTTCCAGGGAATATGCAGAGAGGAGAAGGAGAGCCAGGAGAATCACAGCCTGAGATGTTTTTCCTTGCTCCTCATTATGTCCTGTTTCTGTTTCTTCAGAGAATGTAAATCAAAGCTTCTTCCCCATGAGATCCCTGGTCCTCCTATTCACTTTCCTCATCTTTCCTTACCTAAGAAGCTCCATGTGCTGCCTCTCCCCACCACTCCCTGCAGTTGTAAGGGAGCAGCCACAGAGATGCTGTTCCTGCATCCACTGACGTTCATCCTCAGTTACTGATTCCTGGAGCAAACCAGCCACGCTTTTCCCAGGAGTGTGTGTACACAGTGTGAATTATGTAATTCTAGAAAGCAAATTTAGCCTTTTCCAGCTGCTTTTGCTGCAGCAGACACAAAGCCACAGTCATTGCAAATGGCAGGACAAGCACCTTTTACATTTACATTTTGTCAAACCAACCTTTTAATTTGCAATGAGGCCCCAGGAGAGCTGCCCTGGAGAATTGAGATTGTCCAGCCTGGAGAAGAGAAGCTTCAGGGTGACCTAATTGTGGCCTTCCAGTGCCTGAAAGAGCTACAGGAAAGATCTAGAGAGACTATTTACAGGGGTCTGGAGTGACTGGACAAGGGGCAATGGCTTCAAACTGACAGAGGGCAGGGATAGATGGGATATTGGGAAGGAATTCCTCCCTGTGAGGGTGGGGAGGCCCTGGCACAGGTTGCCCAGAGAAGCTGTGGCTGCCCCATCCCTG
>JAWMRA010000050.1:13299714-13315886 GCA_035584735.1 Pseudotriccus pelzelni | reverse complement strand
TTGGACGGGGCTTGGAGCAACCTGGGCTAGTGGAAGGTGTCCCTGCCCATGGCAGGGGGTGGAACTGGATGATCTTTAACGTCCCTTCCAACCCAAACCATTCGTGATTCTGTGATATCATCAGTGCACCATGTCTGAGCACCGCCTGACATGAGCTTTGTAATTCACTGGAGCAGAGTCACTAAATTACTTGTTTCAATGAGATCTGTAACCCCAGAGATACAGAACAGCTCCTTAATACAACAGCCTCCAAAGAGGTGTGAGCTCAAGTACCCCTGCAGAGAACAAGATTTCCCAGTGTTAGAGACAGTATTGGGAGTTCTACCTCATGCAACTGTACTTTCAAAGGAAATCCAAGTCTGTGCCCATAATAATGGTGTGTTCAGAGCTTCCTGCCAGAGAAAAGTCTGTCTGGCTACGTGTGGACAAGCCCCAGTGCACACAGGAGGGAAGGCTGAGCAGTGTCTGTTTCCCCAAGGCAGCTCTGGGGGTTCTGAAGCACAGACTGTGCACATGCGGGATGGAGACAGTGAGAGGATGTTTGGCAGTCAGGGCCAAGGGATAAAATATGAGTCCCAAAAGGTTGTTTCATGGCCTGAACTATAGATTTTGTAGCAGCCTTAGTATTCTCTTAGCTGTATTTTGGAAATCAGAAATCTGCTCCAGACTGTGTGTTGCCTTCCACCCATTTAACATTTAAATTTTGTGTGTGAATCTCTCACATCAAAATGACAGCAGTGCTGTTTGTCCCTGAGCTGTGTCATCTGCTGTCCCCAGTGATAACTGGATGATAATGGCCATATTCTAAGTAGAATGTGATACTTGAAAGGAATATTCTAAGAGAATTAAATGTGAAAAATAGATTACTGGTGCCACGTGCAGCTGTGAGGACATTTGCAAAGAGATACTGCAGTATAGAAAACTGTGGAAACACTGCACATAAACTAGAAAAGTGACAATCAGGGATTTTATGTGTGTATTCACCACAGCCATGTTGATTTTAACAGCAGTTTTAGGTACTGCCAAGGAAGAGTTTTTAGCATATATATATATATACACACAAAAATATCTATATTAATATATCTACATGAGTAGATAGATGTGTGTGCATTTATGTATAAAACCACACAAAACCACAATGTCTTGGTCTCATCCTTTTGCTGTAATGTTTAACAAGTCTGGTAGGGATTTATTCTGATAATATCACAGCGTATTTGCTACATGTACCAAGGGGGTTTTTTGTTGACTTGGATTTTTTTGTGGGTACTGAGAAGGGAGTAGGCATCTGGGTTTTGGGGTTCAAGCAGATGCAGGAACCTGAGTCTGGCCAGCTCAAGATTTCAGTTTGAGAAGTGTGAAATGCCCCAGTGGCTCTGGGGCAGTGATTTTGCTCTTGTCTGCCTATAAGATGTCTTTTGACTTGCTCTCGACCTTGGCTAGAAGCTCACATTTGAGGCTTTGGCTCTCCTTCCAAAGAGGAATATTTAGGCCAATACAGACTCTTGAATCATAGGCAAGTTCCATTAAATGATATTGGAGACGTTTGTTTTTAAAAGCATTTAGAACGGGTGGGATTAGGGCTGGGTATCCCGGAGGGACAGGGAACCTGTGTGCCTGCTGTGCTGGGGATGGGGGGACACCACCCCTCCAGCCCTGTCCCCAGCCCGGGCTGTGCAAACCTTGGCAGCAGCACATCAGCCCCTCCCCGGGGAGGGAGGTGACTCACAGGGGTGTCTGAATCACCGGGGCTTCCCCGGGGCGAGGCAGCACCGGGCACCGAGCCCTGCCTCGTGTCCAGGCAGGGGGATGGATGGGGAAGGAGCTTCCAGCTCCCCAGACCTGCAGGAGGAACGACCTCCCTCCTGTCAGACCCGCACACCCGAGTAGCCACAGGTGACAAAGAGGATGGAGGTGACGCATGGCGCGTGTAATATTCATTCTGTGAGTTGTTTTTGTGTATTTGCTTTGTGTCTCCAGTTCAGCGGGGCCACAGCCGGCAGCAGTTCCCTGCAGAGCCTGCAGGGATGTGAGAACACAGAGGAGCAGCGAGTGCTTGTTGGGAATGCACTGGGCTCCTGGCATCCTCAGCTGTTTTCCACCCACCCTTGAAAATCATCTGGCCCAAAATGGAACTGTGAGCTGTACCACATGCTCCAAATGAAGTGCTAATTAAATACTTCTACTTATTGTAGACAACATTTCTCTGAGAAGGCTGTAATGTATCGCAGATGTGGCGAATCCCTTGGAGAGCAGAGAAGGAGCAACGTGCACGTTGGATCCCTCTGTGATGTAGGGATGTGCCCTGGGGGGTTGTGATTGGTAAGGGCTAATGCTGAAACAGCACTTGTCTGGTCCAAATTCCCACACACGTTCTCCACAGTGACCTTGGTATTGGGAATACTGCAGGTGCTTCCATATGGATGCACGCTCTGACACATGGGACAGAAATGGTGGAGCTGTGGAGCTTGATGGGTACTTGAGTCTTCAGAAAAACAGGTAAGAACTGGTGGGTGTTGCAGAAAAGGACCTCAGTTTCCTGGGCGGGGGCCCAGCTATGCAGGAGGAGCTGGCAAATGGTTTTTGGACAGGCTGTCCCAGCGCAGGATAGAGCTCCCCAACAAAGGAGATGGAAGGCTTTGGGCTTAGCACTAAAGCCCTTTCTGGCAACAGGAGAAAGGCTGAAAACCCAGCTCTGGAGTAGCTGGATGACTCTCCTGAAGTTATTCTCACTGAAATCATGGTTCTTCCTTGGGTTTCGGGGTCAGCAGCCATCGGGCTCGGAAAAGCTGCATCACCCAGCTTTTGGGAAATGCTGATGCCGTTAATGGACTGTGTGTTCAAGTCCCTTTCCAAGCCTGGATTGCCCATGAGCAGCTTGCTGGCTGGAGTCCAGCTCTAGCTCTGTCTTGAGGGAAAGGTTTGAGCAAAATGGGTGTCTTTGTGCAGCCCCAGGCTCGCCCCAGTGAGACAAAAACAGGGCTGTGAATGCAGGGGTTCCGTTTTCCAGTATGAATCCCAAACTAGGATTGAAGCACTTTGCATACCAGACCCAGATTACCACTAGGCCAATAACTAATCAAATGGACCTAAATTTGCGTGCACAGAGCTTGTCCCCATGTTCCTGTGCTCATCACACATATGGCCTCTGCCTGCAGGCAGGCTCTGACAACAAATCCTCTTGGCTTGTCTTGTGAGGGAGGAGATTTTCCTCATAATCCATAGGACTAAAAAACCACGTTGTCCTTTCTGTGTCAGTTTAAACCTCTGGGTATCTGAGGGGCTGCCCATGAGTCCCTGGCACTTTGCCCCAGCTCCAGATTCAGGGGTGGGTCAGAGAGAAGGACCAGTGTGGACCAATCCTGCTTCCAGTGCCCAAAGTGTGCAGGTGAGATGGAGCCAAAGGGAACAGAGGGGGGATATCTGGTCACCTGGACAGTGCTGCTCCCACCGCCCTCCTGCGCTGTGCCTGCCTGTCCCCAGCCCAGCAGGTCCTCCATACCAGGCAGGGACATCTCAGCCACGCAGACCTGAGGGAGAACTTGATCTCAAAGCTGGGCAGTTTCCAAACAAGTCACTTGCAAGGTGTCTGGTGGTGGCTCGAAGTACAGAATTAAGGAGACAGCCACAGTTATTAGTGTTTTAGGTAGATATTATTCACCCTTTGTGGGTGGGAAGGAAGTTCCAAGGTGTTATTCAAGCACACAGAATTGCTTGGGCAGCTGCAGAGGGCACCAGCATGAACACCCAGGGAGCTGTGGTGTGAAGATACTCCAGGACATACCGACCGAAAGCAGACAAAAATCTTAGTTTTCAGAGTGACACAGCAATTAATTTGTTGTTCTTTTGCTGGGGTTGCTGACAGAAAAACATGGAGATACCTTCAAAGGCTTTCTAATAGGAAATATGTGGCATTTTTCTGTGTAGAGCATGAAAGCTGCTCCTGTAAAAAAACGTGGAATATTTCACATTTCTTTCAAGATGGTTCTGCGATGTTGGGAGTGCTTTTTAGGGTTCTGTGCTCTCTTGGGAGAAAAAGGAGGTAGAAATATAAGATGATGCAGAAATAAGAAAAAGGGGGAAGAGAAAGCAGATGGTGAGGTGGAGAGCTTTGCTTAACTGAGTACTGCACACTGAGGATGTGAATTCAATTGCCTGTTGCTATTTATCGTGACCACATAAAATTCAAAGTACTTGAGTATTTAAATAGTGATAGATTCAGAGATGAGTCATGAGGCAGAGCTGATATTTTATCCCTGGACATTTTGGTGAATGGTTTTCTAGTTCAAGGATCTTATTTCCACTTTCCCTATTTTATGGCATTGCTGTTCTCAGATTATTTTGTTGTAGATAAAAGGAAAAAAAATAATGCTTCTTAGGCTGTCTGTTATTACAGACTTCATTATTTTCTTTTAAAAACCACATTGCTACACGGTATTGTAGAGATATTCAAAATTCTCACTCTTCAGAGATAATTAAGGGAGAGTTACCTTCTGATTCTCCTTCTGTAGGGCACTTGAAAGGGAATTTTTGCTGCTGTTGGTGAGCAGGTCTCTGAGTCAAGTCTCATTTTGCACATTTTTGTTTTGCCAAGAGACAGTGTGTCATTTGTGTGATAGTCACTGCAGGCATCCTGCACAAGGGATGGAATATTTGGGAGTGCAGGGAAATGGTATAAACTTTAAAAAGAAAAAAAAATCCTGCAAAGTTCAGTTCTGCATGTGAAAGTGGATCTGATTTTCAATTTTTCAAGTTTAATTCTCTTTGTATTTCTAGGTATGGCAAGCTAGAATAGGCTGAAATTTGTACCATAAATAGGATTATTCACATAAAATGTATTTTGACACAAAACATTCTCTCTTGCCCAGAAGGCAGGCAGCCCCTCCAGCCCTGAAATCATTTGTCCTGGTGCAGTGGTGGTTTTAGAAGAGTCAAGTTTGAGAGCAGACAGATCCTTGTCCCAAGGAAAGTGTTGCTGATGTTGGAGCCAGGGACCCTGAACAGAGGCTGCTTTTGGAAGAGGCATGTTGAGGGTTGTTAATGCTGGAGAGGGAACTGACTCATCACATCATCAATTCTGCTCCTCTGCCAGCGCAGCACAAAACATCTTTTATCATCACACTCTCTCTTTCTTCTTCATTTCTATTTTAAAGGAGTTTAAAGCTGTTCAGTCTCTTGTCTTCCCCTTCCCCAGCCTGTTCCTGTTCTCTGGCTGGTGGTTACAGTTTGGGGTGCTGAAGCCCTTTTGCCCCATCCAGGCATTCTCCAGGACTAGCCAAAGGATGGATTTCCTGGCTAAAGCTCTCACTCCTCGTGCTGAGTTGCACACATACCCCTTAGATGTAAGGAAACTAAGCTTTCCCATCTGAGTCCTTTTTCTGTGCCTTAATCCCTGCTCCCTCTTGCAGAAAGCTCTGTTTATCTGAGCAGGGACAGCAGGAACACTCTGGCCACGTAATTGCCACGAAGGCTGCAGCGGGTCCAGCCGGTACCAGTTTGAAATGATATTTTTCGGGCCTGTGCCAACAACAGGCGGCTGCTGGGAGAGCTGAAATTGCTGCTTTTCTGCTCACATCTGCCTTTGATTTTCAATCAGAGCTGGTTGGTGAAAAGCCAACTAATCTACAGTGCTTAGGGGTTTTTTTTTGTTTGTTTTTAAGGGGCTGGTTTGAGCCAACTTTAGTACCACAGAATTAGTTTTTAATAGATTTTAATTTTATTTTTTTTGCCCTGAATTATAAGTACTTTTGGATATAGAGTATTTGAAATGGATCTTATGGGAAAATTATTATTCACTATTATTTCCTTGTATTAGTTTCTTGTGTATGACTTAAGGAGGGCCGAGACCTTCCTATATCATGAGCACACAGAGCACAGCAAAATGGCAAATCCAATGGGCTCTCATGGAACCAGGAAACCTGAAAAGTTTGGCTTTTCGGAGAATTCTAAGAGGAATTTCCACGGGTTTCTGTGGAAACTTCTGGCATTTTGTTTGGGCTGGTGTCACATCCTCTTCCATTTGCTGCTCTTGTGGCAGATGAGGAATTGGCTTTGTATTGGAGATGCATGAAAAGTCACTGCTTAATCAGGAACTTCAAAGGAACTGGAAAAGGATCCATCTGTGATTCAACCGTCTTAAGCTTTAGGGGTCAAGTCTGGTACCAGAAAAAAAAAGAGGAAAAGGTCTTGGATTACAGAGTTTTCTCTCTTTTATGGCAGTTTTTCTGTGAATTACAGTAACAGAAAGTACTGGCCTGTAACTAACACAGTTTATTGCTTGATGGCCTTTATTTATCCAAGGCTTCGTTAGATATGTAACCCACTTCGAAAACGATTTTTAAAGTTGGGCATACAGTTACTGTTGCAAAATGCTGAACTAATAACCCTCTGAAACAACAGTGTCCTCTTAATGTGGGGAGCACTGGCTGGGTGAGGCAGAGAGCACATTAATCACACTGACAAAGAAATAGCATAAAAGATGAAAACTAATAGAACACCACAGTTGCACTGTGAACCATTAAGAATCACACCTCGGTGCTTTGTACCTGTATTTTAATGTGTGTTAGTGCAAAACCAGTGTAAAAATCCACCTTGGTCAGCCTGGGTGTGTATTACACACTCTGCATTGTTATCCTTTTATGTATATTTTCTATAGCTGGTGATTTTTTTACTAAAGGTGTAAGTTTCAGTGATGAAAGTCCATGAGCCCCATCCTTCCGCTACCAGCATTGATGACATAGTTTGTCCTGTTAGAGAATGGGTTTAAATACTTGAAAATAACAACTAAGTGTTTGTAGAGCAAAGTCCAACCTCCAGGAGCCCCTGATTTCTTCTGCACAAGCTTGAAAGGCCCCTTAATAATGGCTGACTCAATGATAAAATCTATCATTCCTTTCTGGTTTGTTGTCTTTTAGCCATCAGAGATTGTAACTGCAGGGACAGGCTCTTCTCTGCCTTATGTGGTAAGTAGAACACAGAGAATTTTATTACTTTACATGTTTCAGTCTTTGTGGGACATTTTTAGGGAGCTGGGATTTCTTGGCCTGTCTTCTGTGATGCATGTTGTGGTACCTCTGTGGTGCTTAAAAACCTTGACCTTGATATGGTTTGTGCTTATGTTCAGTGTATTCACCTGCATTTCTGACCCAGGCACCAATATAAGCTGAGTAATTTTAGGCTTTTAAGGGTTTTAATTGAAATTTCTTTCCTTCCTCCATGCTTGGCCTTCAGCAAATGGGTTTCTTTTTAATTCTTTTTTTTTTTTTTTTAGGAAGGAAGGAAAAGTCTTGAACTTGTGCTGGGCTGATTTTGTTTGAACAGAGCCCTGTGTGTTACCCCCCAGCACACAATGGGGCTCTGTCCAGGGAGAGTTGGCTGAGTGGGTCCTTATTCAGGGTCATTCATCACCACAGCTCGTGCAGACATGGCAGATTTACATCAGTGAAGCTGAGGAGGGAAAACAACAGGCCCATGATCTGAAGGAAGGGCTGGAGTTATTTATGAAGTGCCAGCAACGTGCTGAGGACCAGATGAAGATCTGACCAGCCTGGCTCTGCAGCGGTGCTGGTGGCAGGGTGACATGTCACCCAATGCTGCAGGGAGGGGGATAATGTGTTTGACAACTCAGAGCTCCTCACAGGAACAGGGCAGGGTGTGTTTTGGACATCTTGGGAAGATGGGACATGTGTGGGGGAAGTCACTCTAATGGTGAGACTTTTTTTATAGACAGTAAAATTATTTAAAGGAAATTATATTCGTGCTGCACCTGCTTATGTGAAGCCTCAGGAGGCTTCACCTGGTCAGGAAGCCACAGGGGCAGCTTCAGATCCCACTTTGCTCATATTTGTCAAAAACAAATGCCAAAAACATCAGAGGGGATGGAGAGATGGATGGGGAATGTGCTTCTTGGAATCCTGCTTGAGGGGCTCAAATCTACAGCTTCCCTTGTGTCTCTGTGCTGTGTTTCAGTGAGGGACCAGTAGCAGCTCTGAAGTTGTTCCCCAGGAGCCCAAGCCCAGGCCAGGCTCAGTCCGGCTCCGGGAGCATCCTCAGGATGGGCTGGGTGGGAGCAGGATGTGCAGTGTCCGCTGCTCGTTCACAAATCCTTCACTTTTCATGGCAATACTCGCTCAGCAGCCAATTGCCAGGTCATGAGGAAGCTTCTCCCACTCCCTGTGTCCTGGTGGTTCTTGTTAGAGGAGAAATTGCATCTCTTGGCACCGCTGGACACGAGAGCTGCTCTGGTTTCCGAGGCGTTGCTTTTTGGTGAGTGTCTCCAGCTGCTGTTCTCCCCTCACCCAGGGCACTGACTCATCGTTTTGCCATCACAATAAGTCTGTTTTCATAAACAAAATTAAGTGTGCTGTGTTTATTCATTAGGGGGATTTGAAGTCTCTCAGCAACCAAGAAATATACTTCGTGCATGAACTCCTCTCCCTCTTTCCCTTCTTGTCTTTTAACAGCTAAGGGGGGAAAAAAGAGATCGGGGAAAACCCAACGCTCTCAGTGGGTGGTTCTGTGTCTGCTGATGGGCAGCACCTCCACTGAGAGTTATTGTTGGTCTGCTGGGTTTGTACATCCTGGAGGGGGATATTTAAAACTGCACAGAGATGAATGGGGAAAAATGGGACAGGTGAATGAATTGGGCTTTAAACAACACTCCAGGTAAGGACAGTACAGGGGAAGGATCCCAGGGTAGAGAGAGAAGCTTCTCTGGCACCTGGATGGCTCCGGGCCAGAGGCTTTCTTATGGATAGTTTGGGCCAGGACTGGGCATGGACAGAGCCAGGCATGGCAGGTTTCCTCATGTCCCTGTGCCCCAGCCCTGGTGGCACAGCCAGTGCTCTGCTCTTCTCTCTGTTATGTCATGTCACCCCAGTCTCCCTCCCCTTCCCACAGCTGGACCCAATTCCTGATCCTAAGGGGAATGAAATCCAATTTGCCTCCAGTGCTGACAGGTTTTCAGCTGGATCTGCAGACAGGTGAGAGGCTCCTGCAGCCACACCATGCCAAGACTCCCTGATTTTGGATGTCACTCCTCCCTGCTGCCAAGGCTCCTGCAGTTCTTGCCACCTGGGATTACTGATGCAACAGTGCCATTGGTAGAGCCAGAGGGGAACAGCGAGGGAAGCAGCAAAATGGATCAGGTATAATGTCAATACACAAAGAGGGTAACCCCAGCCTCTAAAGCAGCAAGGTCTGGGTTTGAGCAGTGATTAATAAACCTATGCTGTTACAGGGTAGAAAATATACCTTGAATTTCTGCTCATAACAACTACTCAGTGTCTTCCTGATTAGTATGCAAATGTTGTACCCACTAAAGTGGAAATAAACCTGGAATTTGCTGTCTTTGCAGCGGGATTTCGGCCATTCTTGAAATCCCACTTTCTACCACATAACATAAATGAAGTGAATACCTTTTGCTTCTGCTTTAGAGGGATCCATAAATCAGAAACAAAGGACAGCAGAATAACAGGCTGATGTTTCTCCTCCTAGAGCAGCAGGAATGCTGTGCCAACAGCAACAATGTCAACGTGACCTGCGGTTTCCAAGCCAGATGATTCCATGGAACTTGAGGCTGCTCACCTTCCAGGGAGCCAGCCCTCACCTGCAGCACTCAGTCTCCCTCAGGGGTCATTCCTCGGTAAGAGCTGCTGGCAGACACCTCAAACTTCATGAATCTGGGGGAGCAGGGCTGTGGGTATTGATGTGGGCTCAGACTTCTGATAACTGGGTTTGTGCCTGGCTATCATAGCAGCTGCTGCGCAAACACTGGTTCAACACAGAGCTGCTGTGAGTAATAGAAAAGGCCTCATCTCTGACCACCACCCCCTGCCTGCTGGGTGGGACATGGGGGCAGAGATCAGCCCAGAAAATTCCCTTCCTTTGGAGGGAACCAGACAGCACACAAGGTGAACCAAACTGCATGGAAGCCTGGAAAACCGACGTTTTCCAACCAGAACATGTTTGGAAAAGTGTGTGTGTGTGTGTGTGTGTGTGTGTGTGTGTGTGTGTGTGTTGGGGGGTAACAGCTTTGCGTGGCAGGGCCTCAGCTGTCCTTGGCTGTCAGGGCAGGGAGGGTGAGAGTGGCTGTGACACCTGCTCGCAGCTCAGCCGTCACACGCTGCTGTGGGGGAGGCTGCGACGGGAGAGGGGGCAGCACGCGCTGCTGCTGCCATCAGCACCCTGCCTCCCTCCCCCCAAATGCTGCCCACCCCAGGAAGGGTTTTTTCCATGCCAGCCCATCTCCTGCTCCCTCTGGGGGTCTCTCAGGTGGGTCCCTTCCCCCAGGGCTGCGGTGCAGGATCAGCGCTGAGCTCAGCTCCCTGCAGATGGCACTGATATCCTGTGCTGCAGCAAACCTTCCCTGCGTTTTTCTCAGATTTTTTCTCTTGCTAGGGGAAACCAAAAAAAGACACAACCCTCCATGCAGTATAAAGAGCACATTTTCTATAAACTTTGCTTGGCCCCAGCCTGCAGCTGAGAGGGAGCAGTGCTGCTGTGAGGCGAAGTGTTACAGTGCCCATTCCCACACCAAAACCCAGAAAATCATAGAATTACTCAGGTTGGAAAAGACCTTTAAGATCAGAGTCCAGCTGTTGACACAGCACTGCCAGTGTAGGATACATGGTCACAGCTCAATTACATTTATTCCTTCCATTTATTTCTTATGGTATCAGATCTTTTTAAAGGTAAATGAAGCCAATATGGTTTCTTGTAAGAGCCCTGTATAGAAGCCAGAATGAATCCTGATTTCTAGAACTGTTTGAGTTTAGAACCGGGAAAAAGAGTAAGTGTAAGGAAAGAAAGGTGCTCATGACTGAGCTGGTCACTGGAGACTTAACTCAAAAGGGAAAGGTCTCTCCCCCCACTTTTCCTTTAGTGAAGCCTAAAATGAAAAAGCTTAGAAATTAACCATCAGCTGGGCTTTGATTTCAGTGGTCTGCTCATGCTGATGCAAGCAGGCAGCTGAGGAGGCTTTCATGACACTGCTCGTATTTCAGTAAGGTTAAATAAAGGGTCCGTGACAAACTACTCAGGCCAACTTAAACCTTCAGGTCAAACCCAGGGGTGCAAGGAGTTAAACCGCACTTTGTTACCATGCTGGTTTCTTACTAGGCACAGCCCAGGCCCTAGAGCAGTTAATAACACCTAGAAATAACCTCTTTAATGGCATGAAATCCCAGAATTGTGCATGACTGATGCAGCTGGCTGGGAAGGGCTGCCGTGCTTTCAGCTTGGTTTCTGAGGAAAACAAGGCTGGTACGGTGAACGCTGGCTGCTCCCACAGCCCATCCCTGGCCCGAGAGTCCATTTCATCCAAACTCCCCGGGCAGAGCTGAGCTCTCATGGGCAGTTAGACAGCTAATAGACTGCAAAAGCCCGGAAAAATACATCCTTTTACTGTTTGTGTGTTTATCTGAGCCACAGATAATGTTTTTATTTTAGTGCCTGCCCTCTGAGCTCTAGGCTGCCTCTGAGCTCTCCCTCTCGATTTCAGCTGTAATTTCAGTGGTCTGCTGAATAAAGAGGTGCCTTTGTACTGCAGTCACCTCCAAAGTCTGGCTTTGCCCCATTGGTGTGCATGCAGCTCCTGCCAGCCTCTCCCACCTCCCCCTTCCCCTGGGTTTTTAGGGTAAATGGTTCCTCACGACCTCAGCAATTTTGCTGTGCCAGCAGTGTTGCCCTTCAGCTCAGTAGGAGCCCAGATCCTCTGCTGTGGCCTTCCATTCCCTAAATAAAACTAACTCAAGCCCCTCTATAACATGGGTTCACTGAGATGGTGAGTTCACAGGAGCAGATGGTCCAACTGAGGTCCAGGGATAGGGAATAGGAGGATGGGGTGGGAGCTCATCTTCCCTGTGAAGCTCCCTTTCAGCAGCCAGTTGAGCTTGGCCACCTGAGCGAGCCAGTGATGATGTATTTAGAAAAGAATCTGGTACGAAGCTGAAAGGCAGCTTCTTAAATTGCCTAAATTACATTTGTATTCCAAAAAAGAAAAAGAAGTTGTAAATCGCATATTTACACAGCGGAGCACGCGAGCGAGAGAGGGCTCATACGAGACCCAGATGTTCATTAGAAACAGGGATTGTTCTTCCTTGCTGCTACCCTGAAAACTGGGAAAAGAGTCAGCTGTGTTGAAGGGTTACAAAGGAGGGAGTTAAGTCTACAAAATCCAGGAAATTTCCCATTAAGACGAAAAACCTGGGGTGCTGTTGTAGTCTTTTAATTCAGACCCAAGACATAAATTAAAGCCAGAGGATCGGGTCAGGTGCTCAGGTTCTCAGCCCTTAGCTGTGGAATTTCCAGGTTAAGTTACTTAAACTTTCCTGTTGCTGAATAAAGCTAAAATCCTGTGTGCCATATATTTGCTCATCATAAAATGTTCTCTCCCAGCCAGTAACAGCTTCTTTGTTGGCGAGGCCTGTCTGGTTTATGAGCTTCCCAGCCTTTGTACAGGGTTCTGGGAGTTAAGAACTTCCACATGGTGCCTGCTCCGAGGCTTTTGTGAATAAGCAAAGCAAAGCAAAGCGCTTGCTCCATGTCCAGCAAACGCATCAAATATGGTTTGAATTCTCTGGTTTTAAATGCAAAGGATAATATTGATTTTGTTAAGGTAAATGTCTTTAATTGCACGCTGGATAAACTCGCCTCTTACTGAGGCATAATGGGCTCTGGGCACCCTTCCAGCACAGCAGTATGAAAATGTCTCTTTTAGTGTCTCCAGTAGAGAAATGCAGGACTAAGATTTAGATGAACAACAATGAAATGGAGTACATCCCCAGTCTCTGGAAAAGCATCTGCTGATGCAGGAGGACATTTACACAGATGGAAATTAATGCTTTATTAAGGTCAAAAGTCTGCAGGACCTGTTATGTGGATTGTTTGGGGCTTTTTATTGGGATGGTGGGAATAAAAAATTAAAAGAAGGGAAAATAGACAAGAAGTGAAAAGAAGAAGTTCATAAAATTGTCCCTGTATGACTTGATCTATCTCATCTACAGAACCTGAGTGGGATCTTGATGCAAAGGGGAACTGAGCAACTCATTAAAGAAGAAATATTCTGTACTCTGACATCCTTATGCACATCCCACTTGTGAGTATTTAGGAGGGTGACAAGGACATGAAGACTATCAAGTGGGTGACTCAGCCCCTTGATATTAGTTTAGCAAAGGCAATAAAGGTAGTTAAGAACACACCAAACACTTCTGCAGCAGATGATGCCCTTTCATTTATTGCTAATCTATCATAGTACAGGCAATATATAAAAATATTTTACAGATGATAGAAAAAAAAATCATTACATTGGAGATTAACAACGTTGTTGTAGGAATGTGAATGACAGAAACCCCTTTTCAGTTGTGGAAGTTAGGTTTTTGAACAGGCAATTTGATTCAAAAGACATCTGTTAGGGTGATTTGAGTGACAAGTGCTCACTCGTGTGTCTATTAATGTATGGCTTTACTTGAACATCCAAGGCAGGGCTCCAGGGGGTGGTTGGACTTCAGGGGAGGGGAAATCACTTCAGAATTACACACACACACACTCAAACACATAGACCTGTGAGTTCCAGTCAGGCCATCACTGTTCACACTGAGCTGTCCCTCCACCCCCTGTTGGTCTCATGCCACCTGTGCCTCAGGTGCTGCTCAGCATCACTAAACTGATGGCAGCTCAATCCTGGAACAGCTGAGGATTCCAAGAGCCTATCTGTGGATTTCTGGGCTGTTAAAAACACATAAATCATTAGTCATTTTTGTGACAGTCATTGTGGAACTTTCTACTCCGTTTTGCTGTTTTATGGGAGTTATTGACAAGGAAGTCAAACCACCATTCCGACAGATAACCGAAACGATAACCACTCATTTGCAGATGATATCACCTTTCACAGCATCAGCACCTTCATTTGAAATCTATTGCAGTGTGGGTCAGGGGCTAACATATATTTTTTTGCACCCCAGAAACAATAAAAATGGCTAAACAAACCTTAAACAGCCCACAGTGGGTTAGACACTGACAGGCAGTTAAATAAATCGCTATCAGCTACCACCCACTGCACTTATAAAGGAGCAGATATTAAAGATACAGATGTCAATCTTATGCAAACATACAGAAAGGTGGATTGTTGGTTCTAAACTGAGATGAATAAAGAATTATAACCTTCCATGTGTGATAGCAGAGTGTTGCCTTACACTTACAGGTAAGAAACCACTGCAATGTAAACGATGAGGAATTTGCAGTTCAGCCCATCTAGACCCAACATCAGCATCTTTTCCTGTTGCACAGGAATATGGAACATAAATAACAAACACTCAGAATTGCAGATAAACTGGAACATCAGATGACTTTAAGTGGTGCAAAAATTACAAGGATCTGAATCAGTTTAAGATTTGAAATTAAGACAGTAATTTTCTGGAGTCCCATCTGGCAGATAATTGTTCCCTATTAAGTAGCAATTTGGAAAGAAATGCAGGGGGAAAAGTCAGATTGAAATATTTAGAAACACATTTCTCAAGCATTTAAAGCTCTCTTTGAAGTCTTTGGGAAATCTATCAAATACATGGTTTCTTTTAGGACAGTAACAGTTCAACAACAATTGCATAGAAAATTAAGACATTGAGAAAATGAAAATCGATCCTTTATAAATACTAACCTTAATCCAAAAGGTGTTGCATATTTGGTCAGACAAAAAGCATAGTCACTTTTTTGTAAAGATATGGATTACAAAATATACTTTAAAAACATGCTAGCTACTCTGAGAACTGGTTTAGATATGTCATTAAGCAGCAGCTTTTTATACAATAGAGAATAACATAGTGCTGGTTTGGGAAATATTCTACATTCAGAAAATGCTGTATTCCTACAAGGAGCATGGAAGTGATACATATTTACATGGATACAGATAAAGCAAGTGCAAAAACCATGATTCTTCTACATTCTTTCTACCATAAAAACACATACATGAGACACTTTCACTCCATTGTTGTTGCTCAGATCTCACATTCTGCTCATTCTCATGGAGAAAAACAAAAACAGGACTTCATATTTCATTGCAAGTATCTTCACAAGCAATTCCCCTCCTGGCAAACTCGACTTCCAACACTCATAACTGACAAAAAAAAATAATCTTCCTGATGTCTGTTCACTCCCAGTCCACTCTCAGACTGTTTACATATCATGAATGATGATTTTTATTCTACGTATATTTGATGCAGAAGTTTATAGAAGCTCATCCTGTAATTCGCAGCCAAAGCTTGGATGGAAAATGGAAGTAAAAAAACCAAAACAAACCACACACAGACACACACACACACAAAAAAGAGATGAACTTTTGAGTTCCAACGAGCCCCATGTACTTTGCATGGCGTAACTTTGATGGAAAATGCATTAGAGTTGTTCACCCTGTAGACAAGATATTTGTAGGCCTTTGGTACAATGGCAGGAAGGCACTGTGGTGAAACATTCAGATAACTGAGGAAAGACAGAATTTCCTCATGTGCAAATATGGCTATCTTCCAGATAAAGTGAGAACAAATTACTCACAAAATGGTATTAACTCTTCCAAGGTTAAGCTCATGTTTCTACAGAAAGAGAGCAAGTTCTACTAAGTAACAAAAATATTAATACTGAAAAAACACTGCTCAGCAAGAACAGGAAATAATTTAGTACTGTATATTTTGAAGTTCCTCAGCCAAGCTGCATAACTTGAATGTATCAGTTTTCATTTTAAAGAGACAACAATGCATAACACTATGTCTGAGGATGCTCCTTTTCTCCAGAAATAAATACAAAGTTGGTTAAAGCTGTATTATTTAACTACTGGTTGCACATAAAAGTAGATAGGGCAGCACAGCCTGAACTCCTGTAGCTGTAAATAAAACCACTAAAATGTAGTCTATAGTATGTACATGGTATGAACCCTCAGTCCTGGGCTGGCTCCATGTGCTGCTCACACGGGGCTGGAGCCAGGACAGGACCGTGACCCAGCGCTGTAATGGGGTTGTGTGTGTTCATATAAAACCATATTTATACAATGTACCCAGACAGATCAGAGAATCAAGGGGTGGTCTGGGTTGGAAGGGACCTTAAAGCTCATCCAGTTCCACCCCCTGCCACGGGCAGGGACACCTTCCACTAGCCCAGGTTGCTCCAAGCCCCGTCCAACCTGGCCTTGG
>JAWMRA010000050.1:13286396-13299614 GCA_035584735.1 Pseudotriccus pelzelni | reverse complement strand
GCAGCCACAGCTTCTCTGGGCAACCTGTGCCAGGGCCTCCCCACCCTCACAGGGAACAATTTCTTCCTAATATCCAACCTAAAACTACTCAGTCGGTTTGAAGCCTTTCCCCCTTGCCCTGCCACTCCAGGCCCCGTAAATAGTCCCTGTCTGTGTGGGTGTATTATATAAACTACATGTATATGCACCTGCACAAACACACAAACAGATTAATATCTATGCATTAAAAATGAGGAAGGAATATAGGTAATGTAAGCACAACAAAAGCACCTGTAGCACATTAAAAAAAAACCCAAAACCAAAACCCAAACCCTCTCTCCTCAAAAACAAAGTGCCTGAAGGAACACATAAGCACAGTGGAAAGGTACATTTTGGTTACAGAGCCCAGGTGTCCTGGGTGTGTCCTGAAAAGGAGTTCATGGAGCACTGCAGGGGCTCAGGGGTTTGCCTGCCTGGGGCTCTGACCACAGAAAAGCCTTTGCTATTTTGCATGGCCAAATGTTGCAGCTTTCAGCTATTCTTTTCTTTTGTGATGTATTAAAAGGACATTTCAGCATCTACAATAAGTAAGGCAGAACTTAACCCTTGACCTTCCTGTTTGCTCAGATCCAGCACAAGATTTTCCTTTTTTCCCATCTTTTCTTGACTGATATTACTCTAAAAATAAATACGCAAAAAATTATACTCCTAAATTGATGAGCAGTTCCTACAATCACCAAATATACTTACAGACAGCATCAGCACATGATCTGGAAAGACCTTTATATTATTGAGATTCTATCTAAAATACATCAAAGGAAAAGGTTCTGTCAGTTATTTGGGAATTTCTGGTTTTTTGTGAGTGGGTTTTTGGTTTATTTGTTTGTTTGTTTGTTTTTAAATTTCTCCTACACTTTCCATGTTGGACCAGGGAAAGATATTTTGATACTTCCAAGTGTGATACTGGGAGACACATTTGGTCTGTTCTTTTACTCAGCTGCAGCAAAGAACTTCTGACACGGAACTTTTGGTCTTTAGAATATGTCCATCAGAATGCATTAAAAACCCATGATGTCTGTCAGATCCTGGCACACTGAAAGTTTTAAAACAATCCAAAATAGCTTATTTGAGGCATGTGAGCCAGTCAAAGTACTCCATGACTGCTGTTTAACAGTAATTCCCCTGTGCTGGAGTCATTTCAGCTGGTCTGGGCCTCAGTTTTAGTTCTGTAAAAGTCAGCAGTAAAAAAAGAGGCCGTTTTCACCTCTGCAGGTACAAGCTGAGGCTGAGCCATCTCACCAGTCATGCTGCTGCAACATGTGGAGCTCACAACATTGAGCACCAGAACTGAGGCAGCCAGGGGGTTTTTGGTGGTGCTGAAATTGGACACAGGGGACTCATTTTGGGACAAAAGATTTGAATCTCACCGAGTGGAAACAGAAGCCAAGTCCCCAAGGTGTGTTATTAATGCCAGGTTGGGATGTGCAGGGCTCTGCTTGGGTTCTGGAGCTGGGCTGGGCTGGGCTGAATCCAGAGTTTAGAGCTGCTCTTGTGAAGTTCAGGTTTCTGTTTCAGATCCAGACCTGTAGCTGAGACCCAGGTCAGGCGTTCTGGAGAGTCCAAATCTGCCTCCCACTCTAAACCCCAAGACCTTGCAGAGTTTAAGCACCAGCTTTCAGTGGTAGAAAATACATACTCAGTACTCCTGATGAGATTTTGGTTGGACTGAGCACAAACTCTGCGGGGATTGTGCAAGATCTGTCTTGAGGCCATGGGGAACCAATTTTGGGGCTGCTCTGCTGCATTCCCATAACATAATTCCTGCTGTGAGCATGTGGACACGCTGGTATTCAGCAAAATTTACTGGGAAACTACTGAAAACAGGATTAATTTCACTGTGTTTTTTAGAACAGAGGTCAGGCTCCACACTGCTCAAAGTATCAGCATTCCTCATTTATAAAACCTATTTCCTAAAATATTATGGCTGGTTTTTACTGCGCAATGGTTATCCACTCAGGATGTCCATTTATCCCACTGTGGAGGCACTGACACTCCAAAAAGTTCTTACTTGTAGCTGTACAACTGCAGGTGGCAGCGGTTACCTGGTATTGTGATAAGCAGTGTCTGCACAATCTATTCTAACGCATGAAGCAAAACATAACAAAGTAGTAACTCACATGGAAATGTAACTTTTCCAGAGACTGCTGGTAGCTTTGCAAAGCTAAAGAGACAAGGTGAATATAAGTTAAGTGTATTTTTTTTTCCTGGAATGTATGGCTTCTGTAGGATGCAATTATTTTCCCCTGCAGCTTGGGGTGATTAAATGTTCCAGCTGCTAAATGAGACACTGAGACAAGTTACAGGCCAATAGCAGGTTCTACGTGAAAAGAAACAGCAACCATTTGTTAGAGAGAAAATATCTAAGTCATGTTCATACACTGCCTAAATATTAATAAGGATCAATCTTTGGATTTACTGTGACTCCTATATATTAATCTCTATTTTATCTGGGTTTATTTTACCTTGGGACAGGTGTTGCAACTTCTGAATTGTTCTTTTTTACTGGTTCTTGGTGAGAATCCCTCTCCTTCAAATTCCTATCCAGTCTGACATGAAAAATGAAGAAAACTCCTGGATTCAGCTGGTATTTACTGTTTGAAATACCAGTCACAGTGCTCAGAGTCAGAAAAAAAATGGCTTTTGATCCCAGGTTGGATAAAGGCCGAGCAAGCTTGGGTTGCCTCAGTTTCCTACAATAATAAAATTTCTCAGAAGGGCTTTGAGACCTGGAGGACAAGTCCTTGCCAGTGACCTGCAAACCATGTCATTCTTTTATGGAATATATTACTCTTTCTTCCCCCGTTTCCCACCCCACCCAAATAAGCTCTAATGCACGACCTCCCTTGCTTTGTGTGGTTCAGGAGTGACAGATCACTTCTCCCTCAGCACTAAGATCAATACATAGATATTTTGCAGCAGGCTTGAAGTGTTTCCTCAGACAGATGCTCTGTTGCATGAGAACAATACAATCATTGGAGGAAAGGAAGGGTGTCCTTCTCGGTGTTTACAGAGCGAGGTGGCAAGTTGCTTAGTCAAGGCTGTCACTTGATGCCAATACATTGTTCCTTGCATTGAGATGAACTGTAAAGGAAGCTGGAGGTTGCAGGGGCACTGGAAGGATCTAAGAGGTCAGTTATGGAAGGATTCGGTAAAAGTTGTCTCACAAATCTCTTCTTCTATGTCTGACTTCTGGCAGGGAGTCCAGAAAATTCCTTCCTGATAATTTCGTTAACTGCAAAATGAAAGAGAGAGGAGGAAATGTCAAAGCACTTTCAAATCTACAACAAGTGGAAAGTAAAAGCAATCCTTGGGCAGTTTGCTGTCAAGCTGAAAACATCCCCTCCATTCATAACATGATTTTATTAAAACCTAAAATTTTTAGTCCTATTTACCCAGACTACACACTTTTGGAAGGCAAGGGGGAAGGAATGGAGAGAGGAGGTTTACAATGTGTTCAGCTTGAAGTACCATAAAACATACCTGAGAAGCTGCACTGGGAAGCCAGTACCTGCCACATCCCTCACACACAACACTTCCCCTCTGGCACAGACTTGAGGGAAAAAAGACAAACCTTGAAGTCTCTAAGCATTTTAACACATTCACTAGGCTGAAATAAAATAATTTTGAAGAGAAAAAAGGCCAAGTTTGGAGGAAATACAGTGAACAGTGATGAAAACAAAGAGACTGCAAATTTGGGTGAGAAAGTGTAGTTTGGGTGGTTCTTGTTAGTTTTTTGGTTAATAAAGCTCAAGAGAAGACGTTGAAGAACTTTGTTCTCTGTTTAAAAAGTCAGAACAGTATTATATGTTATATACAACAACCAAACTATCCTGTTAACTTTCTCTCTTACTTGCCTAAAGCACCTTTTGGTACCTCCTGGAACAACAACTCTCTCTCTAGAATTTAAGTGCTCCCCAGCACTTAAATAAAGAAAGTTCCCACCTCTCCATGCTCACCAATCCCACCATCAACAGCCACAGTTCAGGTCTTTCTAATTCCAGCTAGGAAATGCCTGATTTCAACCAGATTGGTGCCTCTTGGAGATGACATGGGCAAAAAAGCCTTGCTGATAGAACTCCTGTCCTCCTGCTGCCCAACATTCTACCTGCCACCATCACCTGCTGGCTTCTACCAGCCCTTGGGGTGAATTCTTGCAAATCAAGCCCATCTGTGAGGACTTGGTGTGGTGCTGCTCTGCAGTGCAAGTGAGCAACCAGAGGGAGGTGAGGTTAGTCCACTTTGAGGCCAAAACCTCCTCCAGCTCAGTCAGAGCTTCCTGTTTGCTCTACCCAGGAAATGAGAGGAGCAGGTCTTCAATGGAAATTTTTCACAGCCTCAGCTAAAAATAGCAGTGAGGTAAAAGAAATGGGCACCCACTCTTACAGGGTCATTTCCTTTCTAAAAACAAGTGGGCTGAGGCTGGAGGCTGATTTATTTATCGACACGTTTGTTTGAGCAGCCAGTGTACCAAAAATACCATATATTAATTTCCTTTTATTTAATACAATAATGGAAATATCAGAGCCAACCATCATATCTAGGAAGAGTTAAATATAAGCAAAACATGAACAGATAACTGAGTTTGTTAAACCTACAGGCTTTTGAGGGGTCCAGATTTGGTTCTGTTTCCCTGGCTGGACGGTGCAGGCAAGTGCTGACTCAGCCTGCAAACTTCACTTTCCCTCCTGTGTGCTGCACTGTAGGTCAGCAGTGGGTTCTGTGGGCTGAGGTTATAGGGGGACTGCACTCTGAAAAGAGCTAAAAGGTTGCAGGGAACAGTAGAAAACAAGAACCCCACGGAGTGGCTGCAGGACTGAGATTGCTCCCTGTGAGCTCGTACAGGCGCCAAGGTGGATTTCTGTTGGAGACACCTGAATGACAAGAGCTCCCTCTGATCGCTTGGCCTGAAGGTCCTGTCGTCACTCTGAATTTCACCTAAACCCAGGTGGTGAGGGGAGTGTCAGGAGCAGTTTAAGCTGGACAACAGCAGCCTGTGAGCTCTTAGGGAAAGGTGTCAGTCAGTGCTTGTCCCTGCACTAAAAGTCCTGATCTACAATCAGAGTCCCTAAATCTAATGAATATATAAATGTAACAGGGGTGGATCCCAAGGCAAATATCTCTCTCCCAGCTTGGAGTCACCTCCAGACCAAGCCTAGTGAAATCACACATCTTTGTGATTTGGGAGCACATGGATCCAGATCCAGGTGTAATCCAAGAGATTTGGGTTTCAACAGCAGGTTGAACAAAATCAGCAAACTGAGACCTGGCTAAACCTCAGAGGAAGCCGAGACCATGTGCTGAACTTGCTCTTCTGAACTCCCATCTATCTTTTTTTAGTAGCATGGTTAAAATGTAGCTCAAGTATCAGTTCTCATTATTTGCTCATTTCTAGCTGAGAGGAAATGGAGATGATGTGATTAATAAATAAAATATTGTTGTTTAAGGTGCCTGGAGTGTGGCTGCTCTGGAGCTGTTGATATGTTTAATTATTAAATGGGGCCACAAGGACATATGTTAAGATAGTGGAATATTAAATCATAAAAAAGGATATTGAAATTACAGTTAACTTCAGTCATGCAGACCAAGGTTGGGCCTGAATCCCTTCAGCATGTGCTTTGTTACACTGCTGTTGTACGAGCACAGCAGCCCCGGTGCTTGGAGACCCCATCAGACACTGCAGAGGCTGCTGGAATCGTGGGGGAATGTCTGTGATCCCCTAATTGCTCAGCTTTGATGGGGCAAAGTCAGTCTCTCAGGCTCCAGGCCTCAAAGACATTTAAGCCTCTAACTCACATCCTCTCAGATAGAAATCTGGAGTGTGTTCACTCGCGGGATGACAGTGGGTTGTATTAAATAACGAGTTCCACCGGGTAGTCCGGAGACGGAAAACAGCCCCCAGTTCAGCTGGCAGGGAGTCAGGCTCCCTGGAATTGATTCTGTACATGGAACTGATTCTATACATGCAATTGATTCTATACATGTAGTTGATTCTACACGTGCACACCCCCCTCAGCCTGTGTGCACACACAGCCACACATCCAAGTGACAGTGTTGTCCCATGGATCTGTCTGGAATAACACCAATCAGGTTGATGTTGTCACAGTACTACACCCATGGCAGTGATGCACTTCGAATGCATTTTGAATATATAAACAAGTAAAAGCTTAAATTTTCTTGTTAACACTTTCACCTGATAATACATTAATTGTTTTTACAAGGCACTTCATTGTCTCATTTATTGCATTGCAACAACTATAGCTGCTTGCTTCTCATGTAAAATGAAAAAAAGGCACCAGAAGGAATGTGCAGTAGGGTGTCTGTAACTTTGGGGATCCTGCAAGAGTGAGGGGCTCATCAGAGGGGGCAAAGCTCAGCCCCAGTGGGCTCCTCCCTGCAGCGGGCAGGGATCCTGCAATATTCCTGCAATAGTCCACGTCTGCTCCACTGACCCATCCAAGAAGTGTTTTGACATGCAAAGCAAACACAAGGCACATGGGGAGGAACTAATGGAATAACAGGGGCTGGGGAGGAAAGCTGAACCCTGGATTTGTAGTGTGCCCTCAAAACGGGACCAGGCAAACCACGGCCCTACTGTGGGTCCAGCTGATGATGCCTGGGAAGGACAGGATGCTCTAGCCCAGCATGCACAGCCCCATCTCTCCTTCCCTGCCCACCAGGCCCCAGCTACTTCAGGACAGCTCTCTGGTTCACAAGTGGGGAAGAAAAAAAGAATGAAAAAAAAATTAAATTAAATAAGATTTCAAAACCCTTTAAGCCAAATAAAAAGGGGCATGACTTTTTAATTGAAAAAATAAATAAATAAAGGTTAAGAGAAACACACAGCTGGAGAAAAGGCAGAAAAATACCAATTACCTTTCTTTTTGATTGCTTGGATCAAAGATCACAGTCATTCTTTTTCATATAATGTTTTGTATCCAGCTAAGGTGTGTATCTATCAGCTCTGAAAAAGATTTGCAAAACCATTTTTGAGAAAAAAAGGTAACCTTTGACCTATGTTGCATGGTCAAATGTTACAGCTTTCAGCTACTCTTTCACTTTGTGGTTTAATTTATTAAAAGGACATTTCAGCACATACAATACATAAGGCAGAACTGAACCGCTGACCTTTCTGTTTGCTCAGATCCAGCACTAGATTTTACTTTTTTCCCCCTCTTCTCTCGACTGGTATTATCTAAAAATGAATACGCCAAAAATTACAACTCCTGAATTGATGACAAAATGTGAAATGCTGATAATTTGATCTGAGGCTCCAGAGGCACAGGAGGTCCCTGCGACTGGTACGTCAGGTCAAAGACTAGTCACTGCCTTTTGCAAAAGTCAGGTCTGTTATCACCTCAGTGGCCCCAATAAGATACAATACATTTATGCCAGATCAATGTCCCTTTCAATTAACCACAGCAGCTGCATAAATTAGACTTTGCCTTAATTTTACAGAACAGGAAAGGTGTGCACAGAAATTCTGGAAGTTACAGTCTTTGCTTTTTTTTCCTCATAAAAAAAGATATTCTGCTTTATTTTTTCCTGTCTAATCTCTTAAAATTTCATTTGAAATCACCATGAAAGCATCTGGCACTTCTGCAAAACCACGTGGAAATTAAAATAAGAATCGCAATTTTAAGGAGGAAAAACTGCTTCTTAAAAACTAAGCTTTGAGTGCAAGATTCAGAAGTGTCTCTGCTGCTGGATTTCAGGTGACTATATATAGAAAAGAAATATTTTACTTGGCTCCCAAGGATTGTGCAGCCACGTATCATAGACTGGAACCTACCACTCAGTACACAGCCTATTTTATACTCTGCATCCTGGAAAATCAGCTTTTGCACATATGAGCACAGCAACTCATTGTCTGGTAAATACAAACCTTGGTGGATAAGGCACAAGGAGCCCAAACCCAAAAAACCGTGCTGGGGAAAAATATTGGCGGTGTGGGGTTGTTTTATAAATTAACAGCAATATAAAGGCTTTTTTTTCTGGAAATTTGGGACATGTAACTGCTAAGATGTTCTTGGCCATAAAGCTTTATTTAATTACACATCAAGAAAAGGGTTTACTCCTTACTGAAATAATGCCAATAGATACATCCTGAAACTTTTCTTCCCCGTCCTGTTTGTAATCTATGGAGTCTGCGTGTAAACCTCTTCCGCACCATCCAGCCCAACAGCAATCAGCTCATCTCCATTAATTAAGCAAACTCTTGGAAGATATTGATCTCAAACTGAGTGGCAATTGAAGTCCCAGGATGCTTTTTTGCTACAAAAGCTTCATAGACTCAAACCCCCTTGACATTATTTTATGAATTTAACAACATAACCCAGATATCTCATGGAAAACAGAATCTAAATAAAAATCCATATTTTTGGCTTAAGGTTGTCCCAACTGATATCCATATCTAAACACCTCAGGATTCACAGGATCTGGATTTCACTCAGGACATTCAAATATCCTTCCCCTATATCTCAGTACAGTTCCAGAGTGAGGTGCAAAAATAAAATGACCAGGATCTGTGGTACTATCCTACCCAAAATGTTTAACAGGAAGCTGGCTGTGCCTGTAAGAAAAGAGCAGAAAATAAAGATAGTATTTCTGCAAAAAAAAAAGTTCAATGCCCTAAATGCACTAGAGATCAAAATCATCACAGAGGAAGTACTTGAAACACAAATCCGTGACACCACCTCAGAAATGTTAAGGATTTTCTCTGTACTTTCATTATTGTCAGAGTACTTTCAGAAAAGATCAACAGCCACTACAACTGCCTTAAAACTGTCAGGAAAAAGTAGTCAGGGGGGCTCCAGAGCTTGGACCTCTGCTCTGTCATCATCCTGCCATATGGCTCTGCCCAAGTGCAAAGGATTCCTGAAGGACCAGATTTATTACAGATCTGTCTTGTCCTGAAAAACGCAGAAAGTCTGTGAGGTCACACTCATGGAATTTAAATAATCCATGCTTAGCTAACAGAAAACAGCCTGACATGACCATGACCTGCCCAGAATGACCTGTACTCTGTAGTATATCCACTGTACAATGTGTGGATGCCTTAGAGAGCAGTCACGTTCAAGAGTTCCTATAGGAATGCTTTCAAGTCCTTAGGTAGGACTCCAAATCGTTTGGATCTCAAAGTACCACAGCCATGAGGTGCTGAGCTCACTCAGGCACTCTGAAAATCCCAACAGGCAACAATTCAAGTTACTAATCTAAAATGTTTAAAATCTATAAATGTCAGTCAACATTGGAGTGCTCCACACCTCTAAAAATCAGGTCCTAAGTATTTCCACTAGGAAGCTGAGTGAACAAAGGTGACAGAGAGCACTTTGAGGACAGTGGCCTGTTCTGACTTTGCTGTACAATACCTGAAGCGAGTAGACTACAGAGCATCCTCAGCCCCAGCCCTGGGGATGCCTCAACCTACAAGACACTGGGGTACCACCGGTGAGAAGCTGCCAGTGAACTGTGGGAAGGCTGGGACTGGCATCCCCACACTGCTGGTAGCCTGGATAATTTCTTCTAGACAAACAACCCTTTACTTTTGCTTATTCATGCATTACCCTCAGACAGAAGTTCCCTCTCCAGCCAAATTCTCTTCAATGACACAAAGCAAAGTGACCCGTTACGAGGGAAGGAAAACAGAGCAGTTTGCAGCAGTGGAGATAAGGTGCAGCCTGTGCAGCTGTGCCTGCTCTCCTGCCGTGCCCAGAGCTGCTGCGTGCCTCTTCTACACTGCCATGCTTCGCTTCAGCTTGTTACACAAATGGTTACGACCTTGTAAATCAGTAATAAGTTGCGCCCAAACCTGCAAGTGATTAGTAAACAATCATTGCACTTCCATGGCCAGAGGACTTTCACACAGTTAATCAGTTAAGAAAAGGATTGGGTGTTAACTGGTTGTTTAATTCCCTGGAAGACCAGTTTATTGAGACCCCGTAGTAAGAGGGCTGAAATCCGACTGCAAACAATATACAGGAGAATGATATTGCTTAAAAATGACACGTTCTCCTGCAGAAACATGTGCCAGAGGTTGCTCTAAAGTGAGCTGAATGGAGGAACTCTAAGGCTGATAGGTGCCATTTGTGGTGATTTTGGTTATTTAATCCATTTGATCCCTGTTTGAACCTACTGGAAATCAATGAGTTAAGTTTTCGAGGCAACTCTTCCACGAACCAGGAAACTGGGCTTATGTGATGTTTGCAGGACACACATCCACACACATATGAGCTTACTCATCCCAGGTTGCTGACTGCAACAAGCAAAACAAAAAGCAAGTTTTTGCTCTAGAGTATGATTTTCTGTTTGCTTAATGGATTTCAGTATTTAGCCACAATTTTTTTATCAGAAGATCCTAAGACAGGTGCAAACCCTGCCTATGCATCAGCTGTGAACCTGCAAAGGGCACTTTCAGAAACAATTTCATGCTCTTTCCCTCCTGCCCCATCAGGCTTCAGCATATCCCTGTGGGCAGTCCTTGGCGCTCATCTGCAGGGTCAGACTCCCGACCTTAACTTAGAGGGGTTGCACCTCAGGTACTTAGAGTAGAATGGGAAGAAGCAAAAGCTCTTGTGTTATTGTTTGCCAAGATTATGAAAAATATCCTGTTTATTTATTAGATAAACCCTTTAGGTCTGTTTAGTCACTACACAGGAGACATAAAGGGACTGCAACACGCTGAGTTGGCTTTGTGCAGTCCCTCTAATGACTGTCAGCAGCCGCTTTGGGAAGAGTACCTTGAAAGTGGAAAACTAGCTCAGCCTGGGTGTGATGAGGAACTCCAGGCCACCGTGGATTTGGTTTGTAGTAGCTTTCCATAACAAAGTCTTTTTTTAACTGACTTTCTTTCTGCTCACATATATTTAGATATGACTTTCATTCTGCAGCTCTCCGATGCCAGAGAGTTTTGGCTGCAACTGCAAGAGAAGGGACACGTGTTTGAGTCATGGAGTTGGCTCTCTCTGGTTGATAGTTAGCGAGTTACTGAGAAGAGATGAAGTTTGTATATAGTTTTAGTTTACATGCAACGAGACCAAGTAAAATATTCCGAGTAGAACGAGCGCATGATACATAAATACACAAAAACTTGTACCAGAAGGGGATGGAGTTCATTTGATCGACCACATTAGTTGGCTAAACCAATACAGAAATATTAGGCCGATGGACTGAAGCTTAAGAAACACAAGGCAAGAGTCTTCATTTTGTCACTTCTGACTCTTGATTTAACTCTGTGGCAGCTGATGCTGTTGCTGCAAGCACAATGGTGAATTGTGCTTGCATCTGGGGTTTTTTTTGTGCGTGGTTTGGACCTTACGAATTTGCTACAGAACTGCTGAGATAAGCAGTGCCATTTGGTATGAAGATGCATTTCTTTTACATTAAAACCAGCAAAACCAAAGGAGGTTGGTGACTATTTTTCCCTCCGGTAGCTTGCACCTTATGTTTTAAAAGCTGATGAAATTGGTGTTAGACACCACAACGTCTCTAAAGCAGTAAGTGCCATCAGGGAGAGTGCACGAGCAATAGCACTATTTATCCACATGTCACTCTGCAGGTTCATCACTCTCCTGGACTTAACCTATTTACTGAGAAGCGGGATGAGTCATTCAGCAACATGATTCAGAAACAGAGAGAAAAAAAGAGAATGGAAGAGAGAAAGCTATTTTTTACAGGAAATAATTGGGAGTAGGACCAGAAGAACAGTTACAGCACGTTCAGGATTAGCTGAAAGCACAAGATAGGCAATGCTGTTGCTTTTTTATTTCTGTCACAAAGGAACAACCAGAACAAATATTTAATTGAGGGGAAACAAACTATTTAACAAATATTTAATTAAGGGAAAACAAACCATATTAACCTTCCCTTTAGTCAGTTTTGCAGGGGATGAACACTCAGTAATGTAATCTGCTTCCCTCCCTTGACTACTAGTGCTTATGTCTATTAATCCACAAAACTATTCACTGGCTCTAATTCTCTGGCATCTTCTCTTCTGCTGTGTCTTACTCTGCAAGCATCCCCACTGACGGGCTTGTGGATTCCTGCAGAACCTGAGCCTCTCCAGCAAACCAGGTTTCCCTCCAAATGTGTCTGAACTGAATTTTGAGCCTGGTTCTCAGGAGAAAACAGACGGCAGAAAATCCCTGTCCCAAGGTAACAGGGAAGATGCGCAAGCGGCTTACAAACAATTCTGCCAAATAAACTAAGCTCCCCTCTGGACCAGACACGCAAACATCCTTCTGCTTGCAATTACTCTGCTTTCACAAACAACTTCGCACCAGTGAGTGTGCAGAAGGCACTGGTTTCTTCTGTGCTTTATTTTCAAGAGGGCTACGGGCAGTGGGCACAACACTGGCCAGGGGAACACACAAAATCACTTTTGCACTGAGGTTATTTTTTATCACGACTCCATGTCCTTCATCAAAGGAGTATTTGGGGCAAGATTCTTCCCCCCTTCGCCTCAGACATGGAACAGCAAGGGCTGTTTGAGGAGCCCTGGGTTAGGAGCTGCCTCCACAGGTCCTGGCAATGGGAATCCAGCACTTAACTTTGGGGCTACAGTTACTGCTCTCAAGCCATCTGGAAAGAATCCAGACCATTAAATATTTAAGTGGTTATTGACAGAGTGTTACAATTCACATCTAATAATGTCAAGGAGGTGCCACATACAAGATACTGTGTGTCTGCCCACATCCATCTGTTTGCTTTTATTTTGCACTTTGACTGTAAGTCCTTTGAGGGAGAAACTGCTTTTTTTTTCCTTTGGAGTCAACACAGGATCTGCCACAATGGAATTCTCATCTGTGTTGGGGCTTCTAACATAAAATAATCTAATAATAAAAATGCTATATAATACTATAGAGTATATGTATAAATCAGCGACCACGAGACAGAGCTAATTGTAAGAGACACCTATAACTAGAAAAAGGAGTGCAAAAGACTACGGGGAGCAGTTACTGCAACTGGCTTTGCATCTCACCTCAAGAAGGCCAGGAACATCTAACAGTCAATAGCTTGAGAGAACAAGAAAAATGTGTATGCATCATCTAAAGACTTCAAACTTCCAATCTGAGTCAATGGCATGAACAAGGAATCTTTCATTCTCGAGAAAAGAAAAGAAAAGAAAAGAAAAGAAAAGAAAAGAAAAGAAAAGAAAAGAAAAGAAAAGAAAAGAAAAGAAAA
>JAWMRA010000050.1:13200870-13285912 GCA_035584735.1 Pseudotriccus pelzelni | reverse complement strand
AGAAAAGAAAAGAAAAGAAAAGAAAAGAAAAGAAAAGAAAAGAAAAGAAAAGAAAAGAAAAGAAAAGAGAAAAAGAAAAGAGATATCAATTATCAGAAGTAGAACTGAGGCCCTTGATGTCCAGTAGCTGTGGGCTAACTCCGCTTCAGCTGAAGTGCAGCTGGTGCTATCGAGGTTGGGCAATTCCCAACCTCACCACAACAGCAAAAACCTACATTTGTTCAGAAATCAGCCGTCGATTATTTCCAGATCTCCCATCCCAATTCCAGATCAAGATGTAGGAAAAACCACCCAAAGAGACTGCCCCAGGGAATACTTCCCAGGATTTAATGATGAGCCATCCCAAATTTTCCAGCTGTGAGGTCTGAGGGCTGTGTGTATCCCCACACAGCCCAGGCAGGAGGTAAAATTCTGTGCTCATGGCAGTGTCTCAGGGGCACAGTGCAAGATGCTGTGAGTACCTGGCAAGACTATCCAAATCACTCCCGAGTTCTGACCAGCTGTATGACAACGTTCTCCTCTCCACACGAGTTTGCATGGCCAGCTCACAAGCTCTGTACTTGTGCTCGTATTGAACCTATTACTTTGCATTTAACCATCCATTGCTACACTTCCTGGGTGAATTCCAACCTAACAGTGAAGGCTTTGGAACCACAGCATGATAAAACACCCTCTTGCCTAAAATAAAGACAAAACTTGCTTACGTTTGATATGATCTCATCTGACTAGAGCACACATTCAGCAGCAGTTGGCAGGCCATCCCTGCGGCCAGGAACATGGATTGAATGGGAATACTGTTTGTCCTGCAGTTGGGGAACTAGCCACAGACAGCTGGAAGACACAGTAGTAGCAAAGCTGAAGGCCAAGATCACCATAACTCCTTCAGAGCAGTCCTGGAAGGAGAGTGGCTGCCAACAGGAACAGAATACCCCAACTAACACACAGAGTGTAGTGAAACCATATGGAGCCACCAGATATCCTCTATCAGCCTTCTGCAGGTACTTTGGTAGCCAGCCCTCAACTAAATCACTGTAGGTTAGATACTTAGCCACTTTCCAAAATATCCAGTACACCAGGAGACAAGCACACGTCACCTCTTGGGATCTGGCGTAGACTGTACCCAACATGTCCCTGACAGAGGAGATGGAACAAGTGCTGGGGAACACCAATAGAGGATGTCCTACAACAGGAACTGGGGGTTGTTCTTTGGGATGCCAAGTAGGGATGGGAAGGTTTTTGTACTGTTAAGGGCTGACTCATGGGTGGGGAGGTAATACTGACTGCTTGCATGTTCCTTGAAGCGTCACCATGAGGAAGGCTCCCAGCATGATGGTACGGCCTTGGTAGCTTCAGAGCAAGTTGATGTTACAGTGGGTGCTGGGAGAGGGCAGAAGGAGAATCACAGAACTGAAACTGCCTCCATTTTGAGCTGACAGCAACCAGTGACCCTGGGAGAGCCCTGCCAAGCAGAGCTCAGTTATGCCTCATGGCCCAACCTGCAGCCAACATCCCTCTGGGGGCCGTGGCACAGTGGGTGGGGTGGGACTGTGCTCTTCCCTGGCTGTGTCACACACGGGTCACACCATCGGGCTTTCCTTGGGGTCCCCTCAACATGACTGTAATCAAACCCTCAACATGACTAATCAACACTGAAAATAATTCTGCAGTCTATATTTGGGCTGGAAATCACCACTGTCAACAGCAACAGCCAGAAGAGTCTCCAGAGAGGGTTTGGTCACTGCTCACCCTGGCTGAGGTCAGAAGGGCAACAAGGACAGACAGAGCTGCAACTTTTTGGCCACAAAGAGAGGCAATTTTTGTGGCTCAGGGGGGTGACTGTCTCCAGTGGGCACTCTCCCCTTCTCACCACCTGTAGGAGGTGCCCCAGAAACACTCCCCAGTTGCATTTCTTCTTCAGTGACTTGTGCCCCAGCCTGACTCTGAGCTGTGTGGGGATAGCACTGGAAGGGGCCAGAGAGCAACACGAGAGCAACTGCTTTGGTTTGGGTGCTTTTTTTTTTTTTCTCCTGATCCAAAAATGTCATCTGCATCCAGCTGTTAGTATTTTGGAAATCTGCTGCGTTTTGTTTTCCTCCTGTGGTTCGGTGTGGCTGATGCTCCAGCTGCAACCCTCTGGCAGCCAGTGAGCCTGCCTAAAGCAACTAGACATGAAAGCCCATGTCCTGGCCAGCATCTCCTCCCCTGAGAGCACCCTGGGGCTCCTCTTGGGCAGCCTCCTCATCACTCTAATGAGAATAGGAATCCTTAACTCTATTGCAGTCACACCAGATGAGTGTGGAAATCAGGAACTGCACAAGTAGGTATCTATATCAAATGATGGGCCAGAGAGAATACTTTTGTTAAACCAACCATTAAAATCCCATTGCTATTCACTTTCAGGTTTTCTGGGGTTTTTTGTAATTTTTCTTTTTTTAAATTCCACATTGTTGTGAGTCTAATCAATGCTATCTATAAAAAGACTGTGATTCAGCAACAGGGCAGTTTATACATGAACAAGGATTAATTAATGCCTTTACTCCTGCACTTCCAGGATGCTCCTCCCATGCTTGTTCCAGTTGCCTGCTCTCTCTCTTGGCTACAAGAATCCCCTCTTCTTTCCCTCTATCCCAGAGCAGACATCCCTGCTAGAGGTGGGGAAGAGCTGGACCAGACTGCCTTGAAAGGGCAGGAGACTGCAGAGTGTTACGAGGAGGTGGGAGCTCGCTGAGATTTATTTCCAAGGAACAAACTTTCAATGGGGTGTGGGTTATATATGTGAAAACATGGTGATTAGGTAAAGTTAAGGCACAGGGCTTTATGACTTAAATAATTCTTCACTTTGACAGCTGAATCCCAAATCCCCCACTTTTATTCATAACAACTCTAATTCCATGCTCAGTTAATGACGTGGATAAAATCATCCATTTCTGAATGGTCAGGTAAATACAAAACACCACCAAATGCAGCCTGATCAAGTAATCGGCCTTGACATGTCTTTCCCCTCCTGAGCAATGATGGAAACAATACTGGGTGATTAATAACCCTTGATGATTATATTTACCAAGTAAACTTTGAAACAAGTTACAAGGGATACCAAAGTGTATTTAGAGCAGTAGAGGTGTTCAGGGGTGTGCTGGGGGTGCTTCCCTGGCAGGGGAAGGATGGGCCCAGGAGGCAGTGTTGCTGTGCAGGGCTGTGCAAAGCCCTGGGATTGAAAAAGACAGGGAAAATCCTCTTTAAAGAATCCCTAACTCCTGCAAATGATAGGCACATGGTACTGAAGTTAAAGTACAAAAGAGAATACATAGCGTGGGCTGCTTGTAAGGTCACTAAACCAGTGGAGAAGGGACTACTTTAATTTCCCTTTTACCTGGAAAGAAAAATAAACTGGGAAAAACCAACAAAATAACTCTACCACCTCTTTTAAGGGTTGGAAAAAACCTGTCTGAGAGGGGAGATAGCTGAAAACACCTCATTGGACACGTTTTCCATCCCCCCTGAGCAGGCCTTGGTGTGCCTTTCCCCTCGGCTGGATGCAGGCGTTGCACAGCGCAGGAGGGACGGGGCGAGGAGCAGGAGGACGTGAAGTTTGCTGTGCTGTCCAGAAGATGAAAACACTAGTGCTGTTTATAGAGGGAAACCCAATTCGTCAGCCCAAATGAATTCCTGTGCTAATCCATGCCGGCTTCATGTTTTCCACCAGCCCCAGCCACTGTAAAGACTATCTTTAGGAGGCACAGTGTGTTTGGAAAGGAGCAGCTGGAAAGAGGGGACGTTTATGCCAGCTTGGAAGGCTTTCTGGTATGGAAAAACAGGAATGCTCTCTTGGGTCTCCCCACAAAATTAAAGCATCTTCATCCAGAGCAAAACGATGCCAAGCACAACAAACAAAAGCGGCTTTCCCCAACTCTCCTGGGCAGCCTCACTCGGGGCTCACAATGGTTTCCATAGAACTTGTTTTGCTATCATAACAAATTCGATCTGTCCAGGCTGATGGTGAGCACTGTTTGCTAAAGACAAGAAAATTAATTTCCCCGCTGATTTGTCTGCCAGAGCATTTTTGTCTGCGTGCCACAGACAGGGACTCCCCAGATAAACGCAGCATCTGCCTGTCGGCTCAACGCTGCGGACATCCTGAAAAGAGAAACCCTTAAGAGCTTTTGGTCTGTGTGGCACCATGAGAGTCCCCTTTGCTGCAGGGGCTGGGGAGAGGCTGCCCTGTGCTAACCGCTGTCGTTCCACAGCCTGTGATGCTGCCAGGCTGAGCTGCCCCAGCTCGATGTCTGTCTGCAGCACCACGCGCTTCCCGGAATAACCCAGCCGGCAACGTGTGCATCGCGGCTGCCGACCCGGGAGGAAATGAATGCCTTGTTCTGCTGACCACAATCTGTGAAATGCTAGTAAATACTACAGTCTAACTGTGATTAAGGGCTAGATTATCTGCACAGGCTCCCCGAGGGCTGCACTGGAATGTCACCCAGGGCACAGGTTCCTCCCAGCCTTTCTGCAGACGCGCTCAGTGGTTTCTGAAAAGCAGAGATGTTTTTCTTCACGACAGAAACAGTTGGAGGAGCATTTAACGCTACATCTAAACCCAGACCATTATCAGAACCACCTGAATTGCTGGAAAGTCTTAATCTCAATCTAAAATTTGCACTAGTTTTGAAGATAGGAAGAGCTATGAAGTGTAATCAAGCATAAAACAAAGGTCCGGGAATATTAACTTCTGAAAGAGATATAGCACCAGTTTGGCATATGTTTTATTTTAATAATAGCCTGTAAAATTCTTCCTGGAGACAAATTTGTATAAAAATCAATGGCATTTTTTTAAAAAGGAAACATACCTGAAAACACAGTAGAAGTTACAGTAGAAGGCATGAAGCTGCAGCATGACCACAGGAAAGCTCTCCTGTAACCCAGCCTACCTAGCTGAAAATCTCACCCTAAGGTCTACCTGCTGGAATCTTGGATACTGGAATCTTGGGCTGCTTTCTGAGGAAGAACACAGCACCCCACTGAAAGTAAATGAACGTGTGCAGAAGAAACCACACAAGAGAAAATGCAATGTAATTTTGAGGAAAAAAGACCCACAAAACAAAGTGTAATTAAAAAGCCACAGCTGCTAATGGTGCCCCTCCAATTTGTTTCTGTTCTTGTTTAAGCCAAGCCAGTTTCTCCCTGGTCCTGCCAATGCCTGGAGTGGCCAGTGTGTGCAGAGTATTTGCAGCCCTTGCAAACATCAATTTGTACAAAATTATAATGACTTCATTTCCAGCGTCTCAAACTGGGGCACTTCTCCAAGTCCTAAGGACAGGTTCCTACGCTGGTGACCACTTACCTACAGAAATGTTAGGCCCTATTTTTAAGTGGCTTTGGCAGACCTGTGATTACAGCACAGGGACAGCAGTGCCCTGTGTGCCTCCAGCAGTGCCCCTTCCCTGGAAAGCTGTGGCCAAAGGCATTGTGGATGCACCAGAACCACACAGAGCACCTGAGAGCTGGTGCCTTTCAAAGTAAGGACTTTCACAGACACTTTAGAAGAACAGTCCTGCTGCCTCCTGATAAGAACTGTAAGCCCAGAAGTGGCTGATGAAGACCCAGCAGGAGCACCAGGAGGTAAAGGGAATGCAATGTCTGATACATCATCCAGCTTCCTCTGGCCTTGCGGCTACAGAGTCTCCTGGAAATGAGATCTTACAAAATAACTGATGCTTCATTGCTCATAATGACAAATATTTTACCCAGGGAGGTTTAACTGTCACAATACCTTCACCAAGGGCTCCCATACTTCTGAAGTGGTTCCCCCTTCTTTTAGTCATTCTCAGTCTTTCCAAAGAAACTTAGAAACCACCTAAATAAACCAGCACCCATTGAGACACTGCAAATGTCATAAGAGTCATTCATGCGTCTCACTATTTGTCCTACATTTGACTCGATTCATTCACGGATGATGAAGTCATTCATCATTAAGAAACCAAACTAAACCAAACCACACCACACCACAATTTGGGAATCTTTGACTAGACTCCCCTGGCAGAGATGATCAGAGGGAATGATTGCAAACTCACACTCCTCTAATTTACTGCTACTTTAGCCCTGGCCCAAGTAATTCTTTGCACGTTGAAAGCGGAGGTTCAGACTCCTTGCAAAAAGCGACCCACCACGTGAGCACTGATAAAGGACCAAACCCTTGTCACTCTGCAGTGATGTCACCTGACTATTTCTGCACGGCCTCAAGGTTTTGTGGTCACGTAGTGCTTGGTGCACAAACAGCTCTGGCACACAACCAGCCTCCTCCCAACACCCACGGCCCAAAGCCTGCCCAAAGCACACGGGTGGAAGCAAGGACAGCCCTTCCTGACCTTCACTTCCACACCTGACAATTATCCACGCAGGAAAACTCTCCCTCAGATGCAAACCTATCACTCACTTCAACATCCACGGGCAAAGTCAGCAATACTTCTCTCACTACATCTAGTTTAACTACGATCTCACACTAAAGAAATAGGGTTTGTTCAGCTGATGGCAGTCTATGTTTTGGAATGCAGAGTTTCCAAATTAAAAATCCACAGAAGAACATGGCTTGATTAAAATGGGAACTGTGTGGATTAGGAGAACTTGCAGGAAGATGGGAAGTATTAGACTACTTTCTCACTGAGTCAGAAAGTGTTGCTCTGCCGAGTCACAAGGGCATCACTGTGGAAGCTCTCTGATCCTCAGTGGTTTTATTTTAGTTAACAGTAGCTGAAAATTTAACTCTTTTATACCTAACATTGGTTAAATCCAACTCCAGAGCACATTTTCATTTGCAGACCATTAGTCATGCCAATATGGAGGTCAGTGTTTTAAGTTCAAACAGACTGCAGTACTTCTAGTAGATGGGCACCTACACTGGAGAATGTGAATGTGTGCAAAGTTGGGAGCACTTGGCTTTGGGGTTTTTGTGCAGACCCCTTTTAGAGTGAAGAGTCAGCTGTGAAATTCCCAGCTGGATGTACGCCCAGATTTCTGTGCTTGCAGAACTGAAGCATGAGGACTTGGAGCGATGATTCAGACACAACTGCATTGTTTATACATTTTAGGTTGGCTTTTACCTTCCTCTGCTTTCTTCTTGGTGAACACAGAAAGAGTTATATTATAGAACAGGAAAGAGTGTGAAAGCCAGGATGGGATTGAAAATTCAAATTAGGAGTTAATTTGCTGGGAGGGGAGTTTTATGGTCTTCAAGTATTTGTTCTTCTTCCCCAGTCCCTGACTCTCCTGCTGGCTCAACTCTGTACATGCTGCTTGTTTTTCAACTCGGGGAAGCTGGAACAACCTATTAGGTCATCTAGTACCTCTCACAGCCAGTGTAGGATTGTCTTCTTGTACATTTGTCCAGTCTGCTTTTAAAATCCTCTAAATACATACAGCCTCCAAATTAGAGCACAGAAGTCTCTTGGAACTGGTAAATAAACAGCACTATAAAATGACCAGGCAGCATAAGGCCCTACCAGCTTCTGCTGGGAAGAAAAGTAGTTCTCACTACTTAAGAGTTCTCATAAGAAAACTAACTTGATGGAAAGGTCAGATGATTCATCCTCTTTTTTTTTTTCTTTTTTTAATTTAAAAATGGCCACAGATTTTTAACTGATAGTATTATTTATAAAAAAGTATGAAAAACGGGTGGAAGAAAAACGGGTTTTAAATTAATCACCTTTAGGTCTGCATTCCTGTGAGAGAAAAGATCTATATAGACAAAAAGTCCCCCATCAACTATCCATGCAGGATGTGACCTGAGCTGGAAAAGTTCTGCTTGTGTGAATAATTCTGAGAATCCAGGCATTTTTCTATAGTAGAATAACTGGCTTTCAGTTTGCACCATAAAAAGATTGTAGATCTTTAAGATGGTTATTCTTGCCAGGCATTTTATTTCACAATCATTAAAGAAATGTGCAGATGTTTTCCAAACTTTTCAAAGCAGGAAAGCTCTTTGCAGCTGCTCACAAGATTTCAGAAGTGCAGCTCAAAAATGGCTCAAGCTGCCTTTTCGTGAGCCATTTCAGGAGGAGCTGAATCCTCCCAAATATTATACTGAGCTTTGAGGCGAGAAAAGACCCCTTTCCCCCACCTTTGCACCTTCTGAATATTAACACAATCTGTAACAAATGAAACTGTGAAAAGCAGCAATGCCAAACGCAGGCGTCCAGGGTTCCTGAGTCAGGCTTCCAATAATCATGAGACTGGTTTAAAAATCATGCAATCAAATCCCCACCCCTAAAGTTGCATCATTTTTGTCTGCCCGGATTTTGAAAGACCAAAACATCAAGGTTTTTATTTTTATTGTTTTGGTTTTTCTTGGATCAAACTGGAAAAGATCACTAAGAAAAAAATAACTCTTGTATTTTGCTGCAATCACCTGCACAGGGACTTTTAAACTGCTATAAATATTGCAAGAATTACAATGAAATTGCAAAGAATTAGCAAAAGCTTAAAGCTGCCACATGGGTGAAAGCCAGTTCACTGATTATACTTACTCAACTACATGATGCTCATTCTAAAGGGGAGACAAAAGGATTTTACACCCCTCTCTATTTGTGAGGACAAAGACACATCTAGCTGCAGGTTCCTTATACAGCTGTCAGGGAGGTACAATTCCCCTCAGCAAAGCATCTTCCTAATAAGTGAATCCAGCTCCTTGCATCACCTTTGCTGGGAGTTACTAACACCAGGATTCATTTTGAGGTGGTCAACACATAAAGCGAGCAGTGCAATTATTGTCCGTGTGGAAATCCTTTATATTACACCTTATATTTGTATTTATTATATTAGCTGGCCTTACAAGTTTAGCCAGCTTAGCAGCACTGGTACAAGCCCTCCTTCCAGTGCAGACACAGTGATCCCAGTACAACAGCCTCCAGTGGAAGAGCTGGTGGTGGTTCCCCGACTTGGCCTAAGCTGTGCTGATTCCAGTGTTTTTACACCAGCAGAGCTGTGCCTCTACAAGGGGGTTTACCATAATAGCTGTGTTAGCAAAATAAAATAAAATAAAATAAAACTCAACCACCTTAACCAGCACAGTTCTGTGGTAAGCTGCCAAAGTGTAAAACAAGCCTTGTTCAAGGTTTCCAGAGAGCGCTTCTCTGCTTCAACACAAAATGGAGAATTCAGCGCTACAAGGAGTTACCCCCTTTTCTGCTTTGCATAGTTTTGTTATAAGGCATTCTCTAGCTGCACATTTCTCATCTCCAAAGTCCCCATTTTTAAAAACTGTTGTCAAAACAGTTACGATTTTGACTGAACTGAAAGAATTTCCATGTAAAGCACCCAGTGCCACTCCTGGCTGGTAGAAAGACCAGTGACTCATTTCCCTTATCTCCTGTACTTGTTCCTGTGACAGCTTTGCTCTGTCTCAGGCTTTACCCCAAAAAATAAGCGTTTCTAACACACACACCTGACCTCGGTGACAGTGCACTGCCTGCCAGCAACCGACTGCCCACTCCTAGAAAGCACATACCATTCTTTGACAAGTGAAAGGAGTGAGTCTGTGGAAGGACAGAAAAAGGAAAGAGTAGCTCTGCCAATCCCTCCCTTGAGCGTAACATGTTTAACCACCTACAGCATGGCCAGCGCTGCCCCAGCTCCTGGAGACCTGGACAACAGCTTCACGTGCCTTTGGTACCCCCACATCTGTGCTAGGGATGCAGCTGGGGGTCCTGGAAGTCTGGGATGCACCAGGCAAGCCACAGTTTTACCAATGACTTTTTGCATCAGCTGGGCAAGTCCCTTAAAAGCTCTGATCCCACTTCATCCATCTGTGAGAGCTGGGGAAAAGCTTGTCTGCTTCTTTCTGCAGGGGAATAATTTTAATTCATTTCTCTGCACTGGATGAATAGTGTCACTGGACTGAAAAATGTTATTGTTATTATCCCTTTAAATTGAAAGTGGATTGAAGGAATAAAAGTAAATGTATGGTCTATTTTGGCAGATGCCTTCCAACAGATGGGTGTCTATGGTCTTCTTTATAAGAGCTGTCTGCTGCCTGTGATTCAGACTGTCTAAGGAATGCCATGAGCTTGGAGTAAATGGACAGCAAGTCTGGGAAAGGACTTTATTGTGGTTTAGAAGCTTTCAATTCCCAACTGCACGAACAAGTTCTCTTTTTTTTTTTTTTTTCAAGTAACTCTTTGCCAGTATTTCAAAACTATCACTGAAAATCGCTTGGTGCCTCCCGAAAACCGAGCGCTTTCTGCTGATAACAGTCCACTGGTCCAGCCTGCAAGCAGGGACATGCCTTCCACCCAAAATTGCTGGAACTCAGGTTTCCTGTCCTAGTGCATCAGCTCCTGGTGGGACTGTGCCCAGGGAGGCATGTCCACGTACCCATCCAGTGTGAGCCCTTGGCAGCCGTGCCCGTGGTCTCCTAATGGAGTCTGCATGTTCCTTTGAACAGGAAACGCTTTGTAACACAACTTGCCTGTGGGCACTTACTGCACCAATTAAAGATTCCTGAGCTCGAGAACAAAGAGGTGCCAGTGGAACTATGGTTTTAATCACTTGATTCATTTTCTTCCTTCCTCCGCTGCTGATTTTGGATGTATGGGTTTTTCTTTTTCTCGCTTTGTTTTGGTTTGCATGTTTTCAGGCAGAGGGACAGCGGCTCAAAAAGGCTGCAGGGGAAAGGGCAGTCTTGAAACGGGGCTGGATTTGTCTGAATTTTTTAACAGCAAATTGTTTCTAGAGGTGAAGAGGATCAGATGGAGCCAGCCATAACAATACAATTCTTAGTTCTTATTCAGGTATGCAAGTTCAGGTGTTTTTCTGAGAATTCATGTGAGTTTCAGTAATATGAATTAATTAAATGCTTAACCATTTTAGAGGGAAGGATAATAAGATACTTTTTAATACTGGTAAACTAAGGTACAGGGAAGTTAAATACTTTGCTGAAAGACCAAACTCAGACCCAACCCAGACTTTTCTCCTGCAATACTGATCTTTCTACTTCCTGCCAACAAACTACAGGTTTTTGGGAGCAGAACCACCTTTTTGTTCTCTTTTTATATTGCTTCTAGAAAAGCAAGACTGACATACAACTGGGGCACGCAGATCATAACACCAAACAAACCTGCAATAGCAGTGAACCAAAAATAAAGCCTGTAGTGTACCCAAGACGTGCTGTAAGGTCCCAGCAGAGAACAGAAAATCCGTAATAATGTGAGTCAGAGCTTCAAGAATGAGCCTGATGAATACATAGATTTGCTCGAGTGTTTGAGCAGAATGTTTTGGAGAACATACAGGCTTCACTCTTAGTCAAACTCTGCCCGAGCAGAAGTGACCACACCTTCTATGAAAAGTAGTTCTAATTAAAAACAGAGCGTGGCTTTTTTGGATGCAAATTGTTGCTCGAACTGAGCCCCAGCCCGTTTGCAACATTCAAATTCACTCCTGCCTAAAACACCAGGAAACAGGAACATTTCCCCCTCTGCCCTGTGTTGCTTTGCATGTGGACACGTGATGAAAACAACTACAAACCAAACTAAAACATGCTCCTAAAGCCACCATCTTCTGTGCTTTCTGGGGATGGAATCAACAGCATTTGGGCAGAAGAGCAGTTTCTCCACAGCCAGGCTTGTGCAGCTCCGCTGCTCCGGTGCATGGAGGGCCCCAAACTGCCCTCCCGGTGTAGCGGAGGTTCCCTGGCACAGGGAGATCCTGAGCTGCCACCAAGCTGACAGAGCTGGCTTTGTGCCTCCTCCTCCATCCGCCGTGCAGGGGCTGGGGAGGGTGAGCAGGATGCTCAAAATGTGCCAGCACCCGAGATAGAGCCCCAAGGGCTGTGAGGGACCAAAGCCGGCAAAACGAGCTCAGTCCCCGGCTGACACTCAGGGCTGACGCAGTGCCTTTGCTCCGTGGTTCCCCGGGATTTCCTGAAGGTTCAGCCTGCCCAGCCTTGTCTCTGACAGCTACTGGCCCAAGGAGAAAAGAGCTGGTCAGAAAAGAAAGCTTCTTGCTGAACAGGAAGGACAGGAGGGATTTGAATTTCATTTCATGACACCTTGGGGACAGACTGTGGGTTTTCTTGTTGTTGAATGAACGAACACAAAAAGAAAATGTAGGCATCTTACACACTCTGAGTGGTCTTGGATGAGACTCATGGTCAGGGCAATGGTTACTGTGGTGGGGAGCAAAACTGCACAAATTAACCCACTGCTGGCAGCAATGGTGATTGAAAGTGCTGGGTGATTTATAAGCACCAAATTGCATACAGGCGCCAAAAATCAGAGTACTCAGGGTTGAAAGGGACCTCTGGAGATCATCTAGTCCAACCCCCACTGCAGATCCATTTTCTAAAGAAATATCTGATATGTCTGAAATTTTCTGTGAAATACCTGAGCTCACTATTAAAACATCTCTGCTGATCATCAGCCTGATAAACCACCACAAGCATCTGCCTTGCTTTTCTCCTCCCCAATAAGGATTACTGCTGCACCAAAAATAATTTAGAGCTGCTACATCAACCACACAGTTCTGAGTGTCAGATGTGGTTAGGCAGTTACTGTTTGAATAATGACAATCAGTTTTCTTTGCAAAGTAAAAAGCAGGACAGCTGAACCGAAAAGAACTAAATCTAAGGTAGGCAAGTTGATAACGCTCAAGACACGCTGCATATCCATTATCTGTACGTGGAACCGAGCCTTGTATCTCTGTGCTGCAGATGGGGAACTGGCACATGGCAGCTGAGCAGCTACACCAGGGCTACAGAGGAATCCTCTGTCTCTGCAGCATGAGCATGGACAGTCCAGGGCATGACCAGCGCAAATAACTACATTTTTAACTGAGTTTGTGCTTTAAATAGTTCATCTGATTGCTCTGAAGGTCATGGGAGAACTAAGTTCTATTTGTCAACATATTTCTGTGGTTGTTTGGGTAACTTTTACCATTGTGGGTGGTTTTGGTTATGAATAATATTAAGATGAGGTCTTGGCTGCAATGTGCTGATCACTCTCTCATCCTATGGCTTTCACTTGCATTTGAAGCTAATCACTGCTTGTCAGCACTAACCTGGACACCTAATGCATCCTGAAGGGTCTCCGAAACATGGCCTATCTGCACTCCCGAAGTGAGTCTCTGAGGCAGAGGTGTGTAACAAAGGTTTCTCTGATGATTTTTCATGAATATTCCCTTCCTCTGGGGGTTCTTTACACTATCTGATATCAAAAAGTTACAAATAAATATATAATTACTTTTTACAAGGAAATGGGGAGCTATACAACGGAATATGTGTGTATATATATATATATGTGTGTGTGCCAATGAACTTGCATCAGTCCCTAATGGGTGCATATTCAAGTCCAGCCTCTATGACTTGATAGCTGGAGCCTTCCTTCCAGTAACAACGTGTTTTGTAGTTCTGCCTGGGAGGGGAAAGTTGGGAAGATGCAAGAGGGCTGCATGGGCTGGGTTAGACACCTCTTGCTCTGAGGTAGCACCAGCAGAAGAAGAAGAGGGGCAAGTGTCTCCTTCCAAGAAAGCACGTGGCAAGTCTCTACACTCACAGTACCATCAGAAATGAATACTGATCTCATTGCCATTAAGGCAGACACTATGGATGGTTCCAGCTGGGCAGCTCTGCACAAAGAGGTCCTTGCACATGGCAAAACCCACCTGAGAAGACAGTTAAATACTTGCAATCACCTGCCTTGAGGACCACAATGTTTTGGCTGTGCTGTTGGCGCTATTCACCCTCAAGAGCCTACAGCTCCTGCAGAGGTGGAAACGGCTCTTATCTTTACAAGGCGAGATGCAGACAGGTTAAGTGTGCTGAGTGCCCAGTATCACGTGCCCTGTGGAGCAGTGAAGGCTCCGAGCACAACCAAATCGTGGTCTCAGGAAGAAGGACAAATGAAGACAGGAAAATAGTGACAGATCCTGCCAGCAGTGGCAGGAGGAAGTTGAAAGAAGTAAAGAAAAACAATAATTGTGTCATGTGTGATGTTTTTTTCTAATGGCTTCCAGGAGAGCTCAGAGACAGGCACAGCATGCCCACACTGAGAGGCACCGGCTCCAGGAATGAGGAACTGACAGAGTGGGGCATGTCCCACGGCAATTAAGAAGTTTGTGGCAAAGCTCAGAATAGAAACAAAGTCCAGAACACCAAGGCTATGTGTTAACCATGACTAGAGTGGACAAGAGTTGATAAGAGGATGTCACAACAGCAAAGGGATGAAAACTGGACTCTCAACAGAAATATGGAGAAAGAAGAACAAAGAAGAGGGAGGGGGAAGATGGGGGAAGGGAAGAAGAGTGAAGGGAAGCGAGAGCCACTGAGACAGTGATTGCCCAAGAGTCTGTGCAGCAGCAGAGGCAGCATAGCTGCTCATGCCAAGCCTGGCTGGGGAACCCTCATCTCAGTATCCATCCGTGAAAACCCCAGCAAGACCTAACAGCTCACTTTATCTCAGAAGAGCTGTCTGGATAAAAGGGATTTGAGGGTAAAGCCTCCATAATCCTTTGGGTTTGCTTTCTTTTAATACTATAAAGCACAAACCCAAACTTTCTAGTCAGGAAAAACATGGCTTTTGTTATATTCTGAGTCACTTTTCCTCAGCAACAAACAAGTGGCTTTTCAACTCAAGTCCTGAACATTTCAGAACTAAATGCTTTGCACAGTCCTAAAGTAAATTCCAATTCTCCAAGTCACACTTCCAGCTGATGTGAACTCACTGAGGTCAGCAAAGAGATGCCATGTGACCAATCTCCCCTGGCCTGACTTGGGTGGCATAATCGATAAACTGATCTCTAGTTGAAATCAATTCAAGATGATCCAGGCAGCCAAGCAGAAGCCTGGAATTTCACTATTAACTTGCTGCTGTTCTGCCTCACATCTCCTCTTAGCACAGAAGTTGAGTACATCCCTTGTGAGCTGTGCTGCAGTCAGATGTCACTGGCCCAGTTCAAAACCCAGTGAAATTAATTTTGCAGTCCATTTGGGGAGTTCTTTTAAAGGGAAAAGACTTTTGCTTGGTGCTCAAGTTTGCTAGCTTTCACTTCAGAACTCTTTATCTTTATTTATTTTACAAGGTTTGTACCAAGTATTTTTAGAAATGTGGAAGAATCTCTCAATTTCTTATATGAAAAGTGCCTTAAACAACAGTGTTCAGTTTTCCTGTTAAAAACTCTATCTTGTTTTGTTACATGCCCAGTTCCCTGAACAGGAGGTGGATCTCCTAAATGAAATTCCCTCTTAAAACCCAATTCAACACTCTTCACACACGGGGACCAGTAAAAACACTCCAGGTTTTACTGTGGTGTCACCAGAGCTATACCAAGCACATTTCAAACACAGACAAAACCAGAGAAAACCATCCAACTCTACTCTGCCCAGCAATGGAAACTTTACATGATACAGCCACACAGCACACTCAGTACCTAAACTCAAGAAAGTAAAACCTTCATGGACACAATTTCACAACTCCAGGTTTATATTATAATCCCAAATCTCTGTGTGCTTACAGCACATCAGGGTGCACATCTACAAGATCAAGCCATGCCTGATCTGATTGCCCAGACTGGGAGGGCAGCAGCAGTTACCACCTGTGACCATCAGGTCTGTACTTCCTACATAAGAACATCCGATATTTGCAGCAATATATTCAGCAACCTCGCTCTGGTCCCACTAAAATCCATGTTGGGTTTATGACTACAGTGTCCAGCTGCACTATTAATTTTGCATTGATTTCCTTTTGCAAGGAACACACTTTAATAAAAGAACCAATCAACCAGATCACCAATAGCTGCCTACCTAACAATAAGCAGGGTATGTTCAAAGAAAGCTTTACTCCAACTTATATTCATTCCTAAGGGCTCAATCAGCTGGCTCACAACAAAGAAACAGCATTGTTTTACTTATCAATGTCCCACTGTTCATCTAGAACATCTGCAATAGTTTTGCCTGCAGCACTACCCCATTCATTACAGGCCTCGATAGACTGCTCAATGGGCTTTTTTTTTTTGGTACAAAATGTACAAGACCATTTTACAAAGTGGACTTTGCCCTGATATGAATAATTAAAAAAAAATAATTTAAAAGTGCATTTCATTTCAGAGTCACCATTTTCCAAACTAGCTTTTGGCAAATGGAAACAAAATGGCAACAGCTAAACCTGACAGCTCAGCCTATGGCAAGAAGCAGAGGGATTCTGCAGGTCACTTGTTTTTTTGCTTGGCTGCCAAGGCGCATTGCCATCTACCAAAAATGCAGTTAATGGAAGACCCAATATAATAGAATATAAATACAAGATTCCAATGTGCCATGAGTCAACAGCAAATATCCACACCCTCCAAAAGCAGGCCAGGCTGAGGAAACATGCTGAGGTGGGATTTAGAAGCCCTAAACTTGCCCCCCCCCTCCAGCAAACCGACTCATAAGAGAGAAGTGAGGCACTTACCATCATCCAGGTAGGCTTGGTCCAGGTTCTGCTCCTGTTTGATGGTGACTCCTGCTGGTAGCACCTCTTTCTGGTCACTCCCTGGGGGTCCATTCTTCGCTGCTCGCTGGCCCGAGGCTGCCTGCTGCTGAATCACCGTCGGGTACGAGCTCGGGCTCAACCTTTGGGCTTGGCTGACCTGGGGCTGGCTGGATCTTGCAACACTGGACGTAAAATTTTCACAGCACATGATGTGCTGGAACTCTTGGTGACTTCCACACCTCAGCTGCTGGTTGGTTGGAGAATAGTGAATCACAGGAGAGGACTGCTGGTTGCCCGGAGAGTGGTGGAGCACGGCCGGAGTTTGGCCCGGGGAGCCTGCGTGCACCAGCACTGACCTGTGGGCATCTGAAATGGCAACTGGTGCAGCCATCAGGCTGGACTGCTGGTAGCCCAGCTGGCTGGGGCTCAGGCTCTTGCTCCTTTGGTAGATCACAGCGGCCGGGTTCTGCTGGTGGTATCGAGAATCAGGAGAGGAAAGGCCTGAGCGCAACTGCTGGCAAGGGGCCATAGTGGGCACGAGGCAGGAAGGGGACTCGGTGACCATTGTGTGCTGTGAATAGTAAGGCTGTGTTACTGTTCCCAGACCACTGTGTACTGTATTGCAGATTATGGCTGGATCATAGTCATCAATGGGCTCTGTTTTGATTGATGGTACTAGAACAAAGCATGCAAAGGACATTATTCGTAACGAGCTGGTGAGAAACACAGAGGTTTTTCCTTGAAGTAATTAAAGAGATTAAAGCCATTTACAAGATTTGCATGTGTGAACTCGTATCTCACAGGCACCAAGTTCAATGCATCATGTATATGCAATCACGGCAGAGTCTCTCTTGAAAACACTCTGTGCTAAGAGGTTCTTGAAAATCTTTAATGTACTAATTAACCACAAATTTCCAAAATTGGAAAATTCAATACTTCAGCTCATATTTTCATTCATTAAGGGCCATTCTGGAACACATGCAAAATAAGAAGCCATACATAGGTGTTTCATGTAGTCCTTCCATTTCAAAGGAAGACTGAATAAATAGAAATCCTGTGACATATGTAACTCCTCATTTTTCTGTCAAACTTTTACCTAGCTACAGGCAAATTCTCATATTTCTAATGATTTTTTTGTCAAATCTTCCCCAAAACTCACTACAGAAACACCATACAATGGAAACCATATAATGCTCATGCAATAGGATTGTTCCTCAGAAGGATTCCTTCCCCTAAGTGGGGATTGTATTGAGATAGAAGTGTACTTCTCAATACTATTCCAAAGCAGAACAATTTAGCAACCATCCAAAACCTTCACATTGGTAACTGGTTCATAAAATCAGGGAGAGGACCAAAGATTTTCAGGCTGGAGGAGACCAAAGTAAGAATCAGAATGAATGTTTGCCTGTCCTTAGAGACAAGTCAAATTAAGACATCATTTGAAGCTTGCATAAAGTCTGGTACTGTTATTTTATGCTTTCTGGTTTCCACAAACACAATACTCTGATTTTCTCAAACTATTTTTCTCTCAGCCAAAGCTGAGAAATTCTGGGAATCTCATTAGTAATCCTACTGCATTTACTGTGACATGGCTGACCAGTTCCCAAAAGGAAGAACATCAGAAAAGCATTCATCTTTTTCTCCACCAGCCTCATTCTGAAAAACATGTATTGCCTGCCTTCCTCCATACCAAGGCTTTGTTTCCCAGATCTGATGTTATCTTGCTGCTGGATATGTCAGCTGGGAAGGCAACACTCGTGGTTTTCATCGGGGTCACACCTTGTCACAGACCGGGTCTGTTCCCACTGAGGCTTTGGCAAACTTCCCTCAAGTGAATGGGCCACCATCAGCTCATTGCCAAGATAATTGTCACCTCAAATTCATGCTAATACCTGATCATAAATCACATGCATCCTTCAAACCAAATGGTTGTTGAGCGCTTAGTCGAATTAAATCAGTAACATTTAGATCCTCAAATAACAGCAAGAAAACAACACAGCAGAAAATCAAATCTTGCTCATGAGAGCTAGGCAACAACTTCCTCTGTTCTTGACTGAGAATTACCTGGTTGGTAGGTAAAATGCTGGGGTTGGCTTCTTTTTCTTTTCCCATTGATGACATAGAAGTTCACCTTCACGGCTGTGCGGATGTGCTTGTTACGGTACTCGGGTATTTCTACAAAAAGCATGCTCTGAAACAACACAGGGTGACAACAAAGAATCACTAACTGAGGCTGACTGGAGATGTCTGTGCGCACCTCCCCTTGCTACACGTCCAGGCACAAAGCAAGAGAAATCTCCCCATTCTCCCCTATAATGGGTATGAAAATAAGAAAGAAAAAAAAAGGTAGATGGTGCAAGACGAAGATTTTTGGTACTGGCAAGCTGGTTTCTATGTACTGAATCCTCTCTTGCACTTGATGTTGTCCTGAACTTGGAAAGAGAAGCCACAGCTACAAATAAAACACACAAAATGGTGATAAAAGCAGCAGCACTGTTAATCACACCGGGCTTGATAAACAAGTGTGCACTGCAGAATTCCCTCTTTTTTGTCAGGATAAACTTAATCATTCTATAGGCTTTTCACTTACACATATCCGGATCCCACTGCCATGGAAATTAGGAGCAAGTCTCCCGTTCCCTTCCGCTGGGGCAGGCATGGCCCTTGGCAGTGTCAGTGCAGCTCCTAAATGCACTGACTGGCTACAGGACGGTCCCATTAAACACAGTGAACAAAGAGGCTCATTCCCTTGAAAGATCAGTGTTCATTCGAAACACTGCAGGACAAATCCTGTCCTGCAAAGAGCACAGCACCCAAGGCTTCCACGCAGGCAAAGGAAGCCAGGACAGCCAGCATCCTGCAGAGGGCTGGGCTGGTACAATAGAGTCTTCTGCAAGAACACAAAATCCAGCAGTCATTCAGTTTGCTGTGGGTTGCCGCTAAATGAATCGCTTCTTTTTGCAACACATCTACTGCTGGAGCATTTGACATTTGTTCATCCCAGCAGCAAGATTGCTGCTCTTTCTGCTTTTGAGACTCTCTTTCAAAACTACCCCTTGAATACAGCTTGCTCTCTGAGAAGCTCGAGGAGAGGACATCCAGTGCTTTGCATACTTACAGGCTGGCTCTTATCTTTGTCCACCGTTGCCTCCATTTCCCAGATCTGCTGCCCATCTAGAAGAATATCACAATATTAACCTCACTGTAATTTGTTTTTTTAAATCATATAACTTGACTTAAAAGCAAAGGACACAAATTAAGGGCATCAACTTAGCAAAGCTCTCAAAATGGACTTAATTCCAAGCACCTTCCCAGTCCTAACCAAAAGCAACAGCATTTAAGTTAAACACATCATCAAATACTTCTCTCGCCAGGAAAAAGCCTAGGTACATATTAAAATTAAATGTTTATGTGGAAATTAGCCAAACTGAGGAATGAAATATTTAGCACAGGTGCAATATATGTTTTTTACCAGACTTGACTTCAGCCATCCTGACTGATGGAGGGCATCAGAAGGTCAGATAACTTGCTAATGGGTCACTTTCTGCCATTTTAAGCCAAGACCACATGGTTTCCCATGGAATGCCAGCAACAGTCCTAAAAGGCACCAAATATTCACTGTATTCAGGATAAAAGCACTTTACTGCATATGTGACAGCCTCTGCCTCTGAACCACTGGAACTCTTTCTGCTCTTAATCACACCCATGCAGTTCTTCTCCATTCTGAGCTCCACAAAATTGTATTTACAGAGGAAAACAGAAGTTGAAAAGTTGTTTCCCTTATATTGAACACCACCAAGTAACCCCCGTGCTGTAAGAGTACATCAGTAGTAACAGGACATTCATACAGAGACTGGGTGCTTCATCTGGTTACAAATATTCCTTCAATCTACTGTCTCCCCAGAAACGTTTTTTAGCAATGCTTTCCTTCTTACTTCATTTTTTTTTTTTAGATTTTAATCTTCACCCTTTTGATTTTTATATTCCGTTGAGCCTTGTGGGTGAGCAATTTGCAGAAGAAAAATACTAATGGGGAGGGGGGAATAAAAATTGCTTCATACCTTTCTGAAAGTTTGATTTTAGAATGACCAGGGCACACGTCTCCAAAGGCCCCGACGTGACTGGGAATACTGCAGCCTGAGGCTGTGTTTGCTTTAGGGGGGGAGGCAGCTCCAGGCATGTTTCTCTGGGGGTTCCCCAGGCTGCCTGCCCAGGCTGGGCAGGACAAGGCTGGAAGTCTCCTGAAAACAGTCCTTCTCACAGGACTTTTTATTTTTCCCAATTCTTGGAAGTTCTGCAAGAGCTGCTTTTGTCCTCTGTTATTTAAGTACTTCTGCTTCTGGCGAAAAGGGAAATGAAAGAGTATTTTTAAATGCATTTTGCATTTTTTCTGTTGTTTTCCCCTTTGTTCTGTGCTGGGCCCAGACAATGAGCTGACAGATGTGCCGGGCTCTCCGGGCAGCCTCAACCCAAGATGGGCTCAGTGGCTGCTCCACGGCCAGGACACAGCCCTTGGGAGACCCTGCCTGCCCCAGATCCGTGTCCTCTCAGGCTGGGGTTCCTTTCCAGCACACCAGAACCTCACCTGTCCCAGCACCCCACACCTGAGACACCTCTGCTGTGTTCTAGTCCCTGTGCACACACTGGGGATAGATGGGTTTTCCTTGAGGGCATCACCCACAGAGCATCCCTTCCTCCCTCGGATTCCCAGCTCTGGATTGTGGTGGGAGAGGAGTGGGCACCCAGTGCTGGCTGAGCCTCCTCACCCCAATCCTTCCCAATGGGGAAGTGGAGGCAACTGAGGAACAGCTGGAAGTTTGGTTCCATCCATCAGCTGATGATCCTGTGAGGAGGCAAGGGGGAGAGAGATCCCAGGCTTCCAGCTCCTCACACAGCTACTGTCAGAGCATCCTGCTGCAGGAGGAGACACTAAGAAACTTGGACTTTTTTCTTTTTTTTAAGTGTTTCAAGTTCCCCCCAGCGAGTCAGTGTTGTTTTCTACACTAACATGTGGATGAGTGGCCCCGGGAGCTGGGATGGCCTAAGCTGTGTCACTGGAGCCAGCGAGGCTCTCAGCCCACATCCCAAGGGACCTCTGTGCAAAGGGATGGAAAATACTCCACTATTTAATGTAATTTAACATAAGCATTCACTTTGGCCACTGCTCTGGGCCGTTGCACATTCAGTCTGTACCCCTATTAATGCATCTTACTGCTGTAAGTCCAAACATGCAAAACATGTCAGGGAAGGGAGAAGCCAAAATACTGAGTGTTTAATCCAGCAAATACTTGTCTAGATGACAAGGCAGTAAATACTCAGTGAGGGGATTCCTCTTCTAGGTGACCTTTGCAAAAAGAAACTGCCATAGTGTGTGTTAAGGAACCTCCCCAGGCTTCAGGAAAAGAAACCCAAAGTATAAGTTTCTACAGTCCTCTGAGGAAAAGAGCAGGAAAAAGGAAACACATATGTCATAAAATATGAGTTCTGACAGAGACACACATCAGAGCTGCCTCAGCAAAGCAGTATGAAGATGTCCTGACAAGAAGGACAGCCAAGAAGGAATATTTGACAGTGGTTTTGCTCCAGGCAGAATGTTTTCATCTTTGTTTCTGTACTGCTAAATTCAAACAGTCTGCGTAGATACAACAGCACTAACTTCACAAAGAAGGTAGAAATCAAAAGGATTTGTTGGTCCAAAATGCCTAAACTAAAGTAGAAAGGGGCCTCCAAGTCATCTGCCATATTCCAGAGGCCTGTGGAGCACATGCAACCACAACACAGTGGATTTGATTTAGTAACTGAGCCACTGAAATTGCACTAAAAGCTAATGAAGCCAACCATACAAATCAAATGATGTTTAGGCTGAGTCCAAAGTCTGTGAGGATCAAGAGTAAGAATAAGTCTAAGCAAACAATAAATAAATGTATTTGGGGTTATCATTTTAACAATGATAGATGTTTCTGTTTGGATATATTTTCATACTGGTGGCAGCTAAACAGGTTTCTAACAAATCTGTCAGCAGCAGCAATCCCTGTTCTTTGAGCACTGAAGCCCTGTTGAATTTAACCACTCTGCAGTTCACTCCCTGACCTTTATGCTTAAATATGATGATGTGGCTCCATCTGTCTCACTGCTTCACTTCAGCTCGAGACAATCAATATTTGCTTTTCCTTTAACCACTCTGGATACACACATTATGGTGAGCTTTTGGCAGAAGGATGAGGGAGGCTGTGAATAAAATGAAAAATACAACTGCATTCAGAAATCTCTCTCTACTTTAACACACTCTTTTTGCTGGTAATGAAAAGAAAACTTTTGATTATGCACACTCAAAGAGTTAACAGAGAGCAGGAGGAATAAACTGAGAAGTCTAAGGATCACCTGAGGAAATTTTGAAGAGAGAAAACTTGCACCAAACTGTCAACAGATCATTTTCAGAATGTGCAGAAATCAGAATATTCTTAGGACGAAATTAAAGTGGATGTTTGAAGAAAGTTATCTGCAAAAATGGGATTCTTACTGTAAAAGTCATAATGCTGACATGACGGTAGAGCACAGCTCCCAGTCCAAAACATGTGTCACAACTTGGGTACACTGTGGTGGGCTCTTCTCTCCAGTGCCGGTGTCACAACTCAGGTGGTGCCTCAGCACCACAGATGAATTCAGCTTTGAGCAGAAGGTTGTGCTCAACGACCTCCCGAGGTCCCTTCTGGCCTCAATTACCCTGTAATTCTGTCATGCCACAAACAGAACAAATGACTGGTTCCCTCCTGCTTGGAAACCGAGAAGATTAAACCCCAGCCTGACTAATAATTTAATCTAAAGTCTACAAGTACAGATAGCTGTTTATTGCTATAATTAAACCTGCTTCAACAATGGACAGGGAAGAAAACTGCAAAAGAGCAACAGCACCATTTTTGCTGAAATACTGTAAGAGCGCAAGCAGAGAAATACAGAGAGAGTGTGCTCAGCAAGTCAGTCAGTGCTGGGCTGCCCCAGCACCAGCCAGGGCACTGCAGGGACATGCTTGGATCACACAGGAGTTCGGTGTCATGTCCACGTGTGTGGCATCTTTCGTATTCTACCTCCACTGCGGAGAATTCAATCTGCGCCTCTGGAAAGAGCAGCAGTTCCATTAAAGACGATAAAATATTTCTGGATGTAGACCCTGAGGTCTTACCAGCCATGGCTGCCTCATGCAGCATTTTTACTGTTGTGGTTCCCTGCTCATTTAATGGTTTGTCTTAGTTGGCAAGTCTTTAACACCACAGGTCAGTGAAATGTTCAGGAAATAGAGATTTTTGTGCTGCTTCAGGGCTATGAGACTTAGCATTAAACCCTGATGAGAGATCTGATTGTGTCAGCACTCCTCGGAGGAATGAATGAGTTGTTGGAAGAAAGTAATTCTACCCTTTCTAACTCAAACAGTGATCATACCAGAAGTCTTGCTTCAAACTGGGGAAAATCAAAATGTCAGCCTGCATTAGGAACATTTGGGGTGATTTTCTGCAGCCCCTTATAGGCCCTTTTTTAATTAGCCAATTAAAGGTTTTCTGAACCAGTTACAGCCTTTACACATTACTCACGACCCCCTACTCATGACTGTGGGGTCAGTAACTAGCAGAGAAACAAACTTACAGCTTTATTTGAACAAGCATGACTGATGGACTGAGAGGTTCAGCAAATTTTCTGTGCAGTTCTCTCCAGCTGAAGACTAAATATACTATTGTGCTGATTCTGTATGGGATTCTATGCCTGCATATGATTTTATGCCTGAAAAAGTACATTGGTTTTCCATCAAGCATTACACAAATTACTTAATGAACAACCTGTTACCTTTCTCCCAGGCAGCAAACCATGCTAGTCCCCCAAGGAAACTGAGCCTGGTAACTGCTGGGACAGCTGCTCCAGCTACACATTTCTGCAGAGTTCCCTATTCATTGTGTTTCTTGGAAGGTCTTCCAAAAAAGCACAATTATCTCTGTCAGCTTTTATCACTAGATGACAGACATCTCTGGAAAACAGGCGAGGTTTTTCAGAGCCACTCCAAGAACAAAAGAAAGAGCAATGAATGCTTTCCAGCAGAAGAGACACCACTCTGGGATGTGGAACCCTGACGGGCAGGGAACGCTCACTCAACGTCTCTGCTGCCCTTTTCAGGGACAAAATCTGATTTCAGCTGGGAAGTTGTTCTGCTCCATGTCAGTGCAAGGTTACTCAGCATCTGGTTCTAAGCAGTTATCTCCTTCTAAGCTCTTACTTCAGAATAATTTTCAAACTTTACAGCAAACACGGCACGGATGTATTTAAAACTCACGAAAAGTAGAACTCTCGATTTTTTTTTCTGAGCGTCATTTTTATGTAGTTCTTTTTCTTTCTGAAGCAAGACTGCCCACTGCAGTTAATGGAGCTCTGTTTATTATGAGCAGAGCCCAGTGCCTCCATTTCACTGAGGACATAAGTTTGAGTCACCAAGGCCAAAGATACAAGTCAAGGTCTGGGAGGTAAAAGGGCAATGCATTAGTCATCCACCATCCAGCCCAGCCCCAAATCTGACATTTTGCACAGTGAGAACAAGTCTAGAGGAGATTTCTCCCCATCTATTGTTGAGGAATTCAACTGACATTAAAATAAAACATAAATACAGTAGTTGAACTGTGAAGCAGCGGGAACAGTATTTCATTCCAGAGCTCTTCCAAACGATTCCTTATGCCAATTCATCAGAATAGATTTGTTGGTTTTTTTAAGATTATAAGTGTGTGTTTGTGTGTGTGTGTGTGTGTGTGTGTGTGTGTGTGTGTGTGTGTGTATAAATTATTAAACAAAAGCTTCTCTCAAAATAAAACCACTGGGAACCTCCATGTAATAAAATGAGTCACACCAGGATGCGATGACTAAGTGGGAGAACAGGGAATTCCACTCCCCATGCCAGCTTTCTTCATGATCAATTTTCTGTCAACAGGTGATGGAAGCTTATCTCTCTGCCTTTTGTTTATACCAAGAATTATTTATTTTTTTTAATATTCTTCCTAAACAATTAAGCTGAATAATCAGGACCAGGCAATCTTCCATCAGGCGCCCCCATAGTAAACAGTGAGCCAGGGAATCCAGGCCAGTAGTGGCTGCCTGTGTTAATAAGGATTTACCAGCTGTAAAATTCCAAAATCTTGTGTCATACGGGGAAACCTTCCAAAACACTGGATTCCACCCTGTCTCGCTGAGTCTCTCACAGCTATGGCAACTCCGTTTCTGCAGCCACACTCTCCTGCATTTTTGTGTGTGTGATCCTTAGATTTTTTCCTGTTTTGCAGTGTTTTTCTGGGATCCCCAGTTAGATGCCTGACGATTGTCCCCGTGGGATTACAAGAACACCTGGGGCAGGCAGCACATTTCAGCCAGGAGGGAAACCTTTGGGTAGAAAGGTTTGTTGGGTTTTAGCAGCTATAACAGCAAGAAAAAGCAGAAGGTGCCCCATTTATCCTGAAACTTTCTAATTTGCACAGCAAAACCTGCAAGCTCTAATCCTGATTAACATTTGTTGCTCTTCAGTGTTCACAAACAGTGGGATTTGCTGAGACACCTCCTTCTTCTGCATAGAAAGAACAGAAGAGACTCAAAGAGAATAAAACCTCCCTGATCCTCCCCACTTCCGACACCTTTCTGCAGAGAGAACTCCCGAGCCCTGAGTCACTTCACTGCTGCCCTAACTTCAGCGCACTGAGGAGGGAGATGAACCTGGAAGGTGATACCTCCAGCTAATGCAAAAATCAGGTGGAACTCCTGACAGAGACATCTGTAATTTACTCCCCCAGTCCATCCCATCACCCTGCAGGTTTAGGGTGGATGGGATATGCATCCAGCTTTACATGCTGGACTCCAGCCACAGACTGAGTGGAACAGGGAACGTGCTCTTTCAAAACTATCAGGGAAATAGCAAGATAACAAATTTATTTCATATACTTTCTACAGACCCTCACATATTGCAAACAAATTGAACCATTTAAGATTACAGTACCACACTCAGTTATGCTAACTCTGTAAAAATCTTTGTGGTTTTTTTCCCCTAGCCTTTCCCATTAAAAAATCCAAACAACTGTTCGGGGGTTTTTCCCCAGATGCTGGATTTTTATCTCAGGATAAGATGCCTTTCAAACCTACACTTAATGCATGCTCAGCAGTGCATTGCATCTATCACTGCATTATTAGCCTTGTTCTAAGACGTGTCCTGCTCCTCTTAGTTCTCCTTAAGCTCATTAATTTAGAAATCAATGCTTGCATTCAATATTTAAAGTTGTTTATTTGGCCAAATAGCAAACCCTCTTTTGGATGGACCTGGGGAAATAAATGAAAGTTTTTTTTAAAAAGTTGTGGGGTTTTTTAAATCTTTCATTTGCCTGAGAAAATTGCATCATTAAGTTTGCATTATTCAGTTCACAGATTTAAATGTTGAAAATAGTTTGCTGTTTTCTGCATTCCCCTTGAGTTTTTGGATCATTCATGAAACGGTCAGACTACAAAGAGGGATTTAGTTCCCTGGTTGGGGCATGGTGAGGAATTTCACACTGAACACAACAGAAAAGGGGAATGTTGCTGCAGACATTGTTAGAATTTCCTTTCACCTCTCCCACAAATGACATGACCACCAGCCCTGGCTCCTCGTTACCATCAAAACCAATATACGAGCCACCTTCTATTCACATTACATATGCCATGATGCCATCCCACCACAGTTTTCTACAGTGAATTGCCCTGAAAGACTCCTGGATGTTGGAATCCACTGGCAGGTGCATTTTGTGCAGATGAAACCTCAACTCACCACTGACACACTGAACATCATGGTCCTGATCCTGCCCTGTGGTGAGCTCTCCTGAAACCAGCAGACATTCAAGCACCACTGCTTGAATCTAGAGCCGGAAAGATTTATTTTGTCACAGGGACTTTGAACATCCCTTCTTCAGGGGCCTTGGCAGCTGCATCAGTTCAAAGGGCACGGAGAGCACCACCTCCTCTCCCTGCACTGCGTGGATGGACTGAAAGATTTATGGTGGATCCCCTCCAAGGATGGACGCTCTGTTTGGGTTGTTCCTCCACCACCCACATTGTCCTAGCGATGATTCACGACGTCCATGTGGCCACCAGAAGAGTTTGGCAGGGGAAATCACAGTCCATTTGCACTTCTCTCCCAGAGAAACACAAAACTCCCCTATCACTGACAGCAGAGCAGCAGTAACCAGTACACAAATGGGAGTAAACACAATGCAACCAACATCTGACTTGCAAATTATGACATGACAATTAAAATAAATAAAAGGGGGAATTCCAAATCTTTTCTTTTTTTAACTGCACTGTTTGGCCCCAACCAAACACTGACACCCCTGACCTTCAACATATTCCAAATCCTTGATAGCTCTAGGACTGCTTTTCAAGCTCTCTCTTTCAGATCAAGATTAAAGGAATACACGCACTTCAAAAACTGCTATTTGTACAATCTAATTTAGTTGCTTCTCCTGACCTATTTTTTATTTAGCTGGGCTCAGTTATAACCTCTAAGCTCAGATCTTAAAACTCCTTCAGCCAAACTCTGCTTTTGTGTGCTGGACTTCCCAAATTTACAGCAGATCACAACCTTTCATCAGGAAGAGAGAACCTTTAAAAAGTTAAAAAACCAACCTATGGCTTGCACGTTGATAAACCTTATCGTTACAAAAGTTAAAGCTATTTATGCACCAGCATTTCAAGCACAAGCCCTCCGTCCCCCCAAAGCACTGAGCTCCAGCCCCTTCAACTTCATTTCCTGCTGCTGTTTCCTGTCGCGAGCCCAAAACGAGCGACTTTCACAGCCTTGTCCCTGCTGAACTCGGTGCCACGGCCTGCAGTTCGCGTGACACCAGGCAGTTATTTTCAGAAGGACATCCTGGCACAATTTGGGGAATAGTCTTTATTTTCCCGGTATTTCTAAGGAAAAATATACGTCTCCATAGTTCTACGAAACAGAGAAATAAAAGCTGCTCATTATTGTTCTCAGAACCTCGTTATATTTCAGTCACAATTATGAGCGGTTCTACGTCCCTCCTGCGTTGCAAGTAGTGAGTGAAGAATTGTCTACAAGATCCAGAGGAAATGGAAATAGGTTTTGAGTGTTCCCCTGAGGGATGAAACCTAATTTACAATCGTGATCCCCAACTGTAGTTTCTTCAGTTTTGTAAGGTGACTGATTGCTGCTTCTCAGCACCCACTTTACTGCAGACACTGATCCAGATTCAAGATGCACCCAGATTTTGGAGGCTATGAAACAATTAACGGAAGAATGTCTCGTTGCACAAAGATACTTGTACAAAGGATTTTGGGGAAAAAAACAGTCTTCTTGTCCTCATCTTCAACACTGGACTCACAAGACAAGTCCAAGAGCTCTATGGAGTACAGCCTGATGAAAGCTATTAGATTATTACCCACACCGCTCTCATCCTTATTGCCAACAAAGTTAAAACTGGTGGCAAAAGTGGCAAATCCAGTACCACTTGTTAGCACAGACAAGGCTTGTGAGCTGTTAAAATGAAACTCAAAGAGAAAACCAAGCTCCCCCTGCAAGCCTGTTGCATCTTCCTGCCTCGAGAAAGGTGTTATTCTTTCACAGGCTCCTCGGGGCAGCGCCGCGCTCGGGAAGAGCCGCGACAATGAGAGGGTCACGCCAGCCATGTGCTCTCCACCCACAGGGATGTTTATTGTGGCTTGTTCTGCTTCTGAGCAGCTCATCAGCGCTTTCTGCAAGGTGCAGACGGGTCTGCAGCGAGCGAGCTGCCTGAGGTGAGCGCAGGATCCACCCCCTCCTTCCACCCAGAGCCTTCGAATCGATAAATGGGGCTGCTCAAGCGGGCTCCTTGTTCTGTGCTCACGCAGCACAACGCAGTGGCAACTAGGCATGGCCTCGCAGTGATACATAGAATTGTGTACAGTGTGTAATGAGGGAAGCTGAAAGTCTCAGGTGCACAATATCCTAATTTTCAGGCAGGCTGGGACACTCACCACACTGGCTGAATTCTCACTATGGTGCAGACAGCCCTGCATGATCTGCATATCCAGCTCAGCTTCTTAACCTTCTCACTTTAAGATACATCTATTAAATAAAGCAATCTTCATTTAAAAGCACTTTAGGGCATCTCTGTAAGAGGTGTTGCTGCATTTTGGAGCAGTGCATGGACGCACAGAACTGGCTCAGCACAGAGCAGAGTTCCCCAGATAACCCACTGCAAAGCACACAGACTTCTGATTCACACCAAGGATTTGACTCTGGACCTCCCAGCCTCTAAATTCCCCTTCTGCCAATCATATATTCAAAGTCCAGCAGACTGAGACTGCCTGCAGAGACTGAGGGGTGGCGGGGCAGGCAGGATATGGAACACCAGCAAGCAAATCCCTGCTCCAGACTGGGCACAACTGCTGGGATAAGTCATGGCTCTCCCCTACCAGGAGGTAAAAAAAGAAGAAAAAACCCCACAGTTTCCCCAGCAGTGAAGAAAAGCTTTAGATTTAGTGTGTGGAAAATGTTGTTGTTCTTTTTACTTTCTAACATCTATTCCAGCCAGAGCCTTCTCTGCTCTTATATGGAAATAGGGGCAGGGCGTTTTGGATGTTTCCTCGAAATGGCATTAAGAGCTCTCTCCTTTGAGTGTATCATCTCCTTTAGTTACTGCAAAACATTCTTGGGACAGGTACTGTCGTGGGCTGCCAAGCATGTTCCCATGCACCTTCACAATTCGCTGACATCGGTGGAACAGTGGCAGCACAGTGGGAAGGAATTAATACATGGGCTTGAAAGGAAACACAGCATGCCAAAAAAACTCCTCTGACTGCACAGGCTCAGCTGAACCTTCACATTTCTTCAGAGCCTCTCATATCTGCTGTAAAATAGCCTGGCTTGCTGGTGGTGTGAGAAGGAGCTAGGACCCACAGAATGGTTTTTTCCCTCCCAGGTCACCAAATGATGCCCACACACATTCATTTTTGGCTCAATTCTTACTTTTTGTCAAAGGCATTACCCCCCAGATCATGCACATGTAGTTCCTCTTGGGTGATGCAATTTCTGAAACCCCTGCAAGTCACTGGATTAAGCTGCCTCTGCTTACCAACAGAAAACCTAGGTGCAACAAGTTTCCTTAACAGCACAAAGTTTACAATAAAAAATATGAAGATGAAGTGAAACATCCTTGTATTTCACTATGTGTGTAAAAATAATTTCACTTTGATATAAAAATATACATTATGTATATTACATGTAATATATATTATGTATATTACATATAATAATATAATATACATTATTTTATCTCCACAGACTTCTAAAGGGAAGAAAACACAATCTCTGCCTGTCGATCACATCAATAAAAAATGTTCATTTCAATTACAATTCCTACAGTAGCGTTCACTAAGCGTGAGATTGAACAAGCACAGAGGAACATATAATGGTCGCCTCATTTCTTTGATAACATATCCTGTTCCTGCTGATTCCCAGTGCCTGCATTCTTGTGAACCAATAGCACAAATATTTGCTCCCAAGTCTAATTTTACTCACATGGTTTTACTTACATGAACTTGAATGAGATTACTCACTTGAGTAGGGTTAATCATCAGCACAAATCTTACAAAGAGACTTGGCATTTCAGATTTGCCTTATCCCATTAGGGAAAGTTAGAAAAAAACCTGCCTTACCTGATGTTTTTTCTGTGAACACCACCTTGGACTCTGCTGTGAAATTCTGTCCAGTCAGGATCATCTGTTGTCCTCCATAAACAGAGCAGCTGTCAATGTCTTGTCTTTCAACCATTGGAAGCTCATGAGCAGACCTTTGGGCTGTGGACAAATTGCAAACATGAATGAAACCAACTCTGCTTTACCAGGACTTTCCAGATCTTCCCAGAACTATCCACAGATTGATCGTGTCATCGTTACCATCCGCTGACTGCCAAGGCAGCTTCTCCAGGGTGCTAAATTTAGGTCTGAGAGGGAAAAATAAACTTACTCAAGGCATTTTATTTGGAAACATTCAGGAGTTGGCTGCAGCGGTTCAGCTGTGCTGGCCCTACTCCTTGTCCTTGAGAAAGGACAGCTTGGATGAATGAGCTGAAACTTGCCCATGTCTGTTTCCAAGTAAATGGCCAAATTTTCAAGTGCAGGCACACTACAGCCCTAGAGCCCAAAAATTCCACCTGCGGAGAGGATTCCACTGAATAACACTGAATTCCTTCAAAGGGGAAAAAAAAACCCGAGCCTTTTCTACAAAATCCCACTGCCTCCCACAGACCAGGGGCGACGCTGGGCCTGGCACAGCGTGCTTGCCAACAGAACCTGTCTCCATGTGCACCCACTGAGCCCTGTGCACACAAGAGGGGCAACCAAAGAGCCACGTTTCAGAGCAGGGGGGTCACCCTGGGACTGCTGCAGCCCGTGATTTTTGGAAGCACGCTGTGCAGAAGCGTGAACATCTGAGGAGCAGGGCCCCCTGCTGCAGATTGAGTTTGATTACAAAAGGCAAGGGAAGAAAAGGTAAAGTGGGATCCAGATGGGCATGCACGTCATGAAGGCTTTCTAAGGTCTTTACTGTTCTTGGCCATGAATTTGGAGTGTGACTTTGGCAAGTTATTCTCTCTTTTCCCAGCCAGAAAACCAGGATAGCACCATCTCTCCACATACTTTCCTCTCATCCCACTAAAACAGACATTTGCACGGTCAGAAAAGCTTTGGAGAATCCTGGTCACCATTTGCTATCAAGCAGCAGGAGCTGAAGAAAGTGAAGATGTGAGAACAGTTCCCTACAGCTGGAAAATATCAGGAGCTTCCCAATGACCAGACCAGGTGGGCAGCAGTTCGGGTTTGGTGAGCTGCGAGTTCATGACCTGCACTCAAACTCCTCCAGATTCATCCACCCCAACTGGAAAGGCCTCCAGGGGATCCTGCTCATCTATTTAACAGCTGCCTTGGCTGGATTTTAACTTTCTCTGACAAAGAGACCCTGAGCACTTGTGTCTTCACTGAACACCGTTGGCTGCTGAGCCAAAAATCAGGAAATGATATCCTATATGTTCAGCTGGCCTTGCACTCACACACAGGCAGGGCTGGGCTGTCTGTGACCTGACCTGGCACTGTTTTACTGCTGTGTAAGCTTCAGAAAGCCCAAAAACCAACAGCTCTTGGCCACAGTGAGAGCTGCACAAAGGCTCTCGTCACATGAAGAAAACACTTGAATATTTGGTGAGAAAACACCAGCATTAAACCTTTCATACATTCTGCAGAAGTGGGGAGATACTTTTCTAGCTCAGCTGAACCCTTCAGTCACGAGACAGAGATTTTGCTCTTGTTAAAGACTACAGATAATTCAATGTTTGCAACTTTCTTGTGCTATTTGAGAGGCATTTTTTGAAATCTATTTAGAACAACCTTATGACTCATTGTTCCTTTCAAGCATTTAACAACATCTGGGCTAAGATACTGCCAATTAAGAATATAGATTCAGATTATTTTCACAGAAGCTATAATTTTTTTCACATGGCTGTATGATTAATTCTTTTCCTAAAATACTCTAATTTTTGATGAGTTCATAATTGGATTTATCACAAAGACAAATCTTTAACCCCAGATCTGAGGAGTAAATAGCAATCATCAAAAAACACATCTACAACAGTCAAGAGAAAATGCATTTAAGCGTTGCCCTTAATTTCACTTCCAAAGCATTCTATGTCATCAAAATTCCAGATTAACCTACATCTCTCAGAGTTCATTGTGTTAATACAGAATTTGGTACCTGACATCCCACAGATCAGTGGTTCCCAAGGCTTTTTCAGGACGAGGAAGGACAAGTTTTAGCCTGGAAACAACCGTCTGACTCATCTTAGTTACATTTGGATCTCGGCAAGTTGGAAATCGCTGCTGAAGACCAAAGCCCTGTCCAACTTCCATAGAGTGCAGTGTTTGTGTACACTGCAACCTACCAGGGAGCCTGGGATCAGCAGAAATGTGCATCCCAGCTCTTGGGAAGTGCCAAAAGCCTTTCTGCCCACCCCAGCTTGGCTGGGGCAGCCTCAACAGCACTGTTTGGAAGGCTGAGATGGGCAGGGGTGCTCTGTGTTCTTAAAAAAAAAAAAAAACCAAACCATTTTTCATTTTCAAAGGTCTCATTTTTTAACCCAAACCTATAAAGTTTCACCCCATTCCCCATTTCCACCAGTGTGGAGGTTCAAGGTTCAGTGTGGAGCGGCCTCAATAGGATTACTTTTTTTCCTCTGCAAGAAATATTAATTGCCAATAAATCCCCTTCCTCTAAGGCTCACGATGGGTGGACTGCATGCAATAATTTCACACTATTCCTTCTCTTCCCCCAGGGGTTGGCACTTCATAAAGTGACCTACAGCTACTGGAGTTTATGAGCTTTGAATAAACAAAACGCTGTTGATTTAACCAGTTGGGGTGTTTACTTTCAATAGCAACAGTTACTGACATAAGGCAGCAAAGCAAATGCTATAGAAATACTCACACTTGGCCTGAAGCAGTGTGTCAACCTATTAACAGGGGACATTATTTTTCTATTTTATTTGACCGTTTGCAAATCAAGATGTCATGGGTTCCTGGTGCCAAGAAATACAGTGTATGCAGTGACACAAGAGAGAAAGGGAGCCGCTGTCCTGGCGTGCTGCACCACCTCCAGGAGCCTCAGCCTGGAGGGAAGAGCCCCTTCTGCCCACAGCCCACCCAGGCTCACATGCACCCTGCACCCATCGGGGTTTGAGCCTTTACCTCTTTCCCTATGGCAGCAGGTGGAGGAAAGTTTAAGATGCCCTAAAACTCTGAATGCTTCACATGGGATGCATAAGCCCAGAGGCTGACCCTAAGGAAGTAGACCAAGGCAGGTAAAGGTGTTTCTTCCTTCTCCACCTGCCCACAGCATCCATAAGTGTTCCTTTTTTCAGCAGAGAGGATATTTGCTTTTTAGGGGGAAAAAAAAGGGATGTTTTGAGACAACTGATTACCTGGATAAGTCTGTTGTGGTTCCAAATCTCTCCCAGGAGAGTGTCACCCATTGATGTTAGCAGGTTACAAGTGACAATACCAGTTGTATTCCATAACATGCCCCTTAGGTAGTCCCAGCTCCTCAGAGCCCTTCTCCTCTCACATTTCCCTGCCCATGCTCCTCCTGCATGCACCTCCTGGGATGAGCAGTTCTCTCCCTGCCTGAGCATCATGTTTCCTTCCACCAGCTTGGGAGGGCTTCCAAGTGGTGCCCTGTCTTGCCCAAAAGCTGACTCGTTTTATGAGCAGTCTTAACTGAAGCTAAATGTCCCTTAACAGCCTCTGGAGAGGAACTGTCTCGGCAATCTCTCTCCCTGGATGGGCAGTACAAACAAGGGCTGGATGGGGTAATGCAGGTAAAGAAAAAAACACTGTTGTGACCTGCCCCTCCGGAGGAACAGACTTGTGAACTCTGTGCAGAGCAGTGCCCGTCTGACCAACACTTCCATACCAGATATACTCCACAGATACTCCCCAGCCTTGGAGTACCAGCACCACCCCAGTGCTACCTTCTGCAGAGTGGCTGAGGCCTCCATGCAAACCTCTGTGACAAAAGAACTCTTCCCTGTGAGGGTGGTAAGGCCCTGGAACAGGTTGCCCAGAAAAGCTGTGGATACCCGACCCCTGAAAGTGTTCCAGGCCAGGCCGGACAGGGCAACCTGGTCCAGTGGAAAGTGTCCCTGCCCATGGCAGGGGTGGAACAAGATGAGCTTTAAGGTCCCTTCCAACCCAAGACATTCTGTGATTCTACAATGAATACCTGCTAGAGTGAAACCTCTCCATGCTGTCTCTCTGACACCTGCAACACTGAACCCAGAGATTAGGTTTAGCTGTTGTCCCCATTGCTGATGAGAGGTCAAAGAGAAGCTCTTGGATCCAGCCACTGATTTCTGCTGGATCTAAAAAGAGCAGAGAGCGCTGGGTGTCTGGTGCTAAAAAAATCCTGACCCCTAGAAGCAATAGCAGAGGAGTAATTTGTTATGGTATTAATTCTTCCACCTCAGTGCAAACCTCAATGAGCCAGAGTAAATATTCCATTCCTGCTGTCACACTGCATGTATTTACCATGAGCTGCCTGTGGTAGGTTTGATAGGAGCAGAACTCCTGTGTCCACTGCTTATCCAACTCATTAATGCTGTGAGAGATTTTGATCCCATCCATCACACACTGAAGCAACTTGAGCTCTCTGGTGGCAGGAGAAGCAAAGGCTGCAGTATGGGAGCCAGGGGAGGGCCAAGGGCAGGAGGCATCTGTAGCAGGCAGGTAGGCAACAGCAACACACCCTAGAGAGCAGCAATCAGAGGGATGGGGTAGTGGTAGACTTAGAATCAAGTAAATAAAGCAAATTTCCAACCCTTGTGATTAAATGGGAAAGCTTGAAAACGTGGTCTAAATGCTATAAAATGAACACAGTATGAATGACAACAGTTTCCAATTTGTTGCCAGCAAGACTTAATCAGCAGTTTGTGCAGAGCCATCCAAGCTAAAAGCACCAAAAATAGAGGGCTTTTCTCCACCTCCTTCTCTGCACATAATTTATGATGTCCTTACACAGGAGGAGTGACAAGCCCCGATGGCAGCAGTGTCAGATCAGTGTGATACTTTCTATGAACTGCAGCCAGCTCACCAAACCAGTGCGTGATTAATGACAGGAAAACCATGGCCTCGGTTCACTTCTCTGCCAATCATCTCAGTGGGTATGCACAGCATTTCCCTTTAATCCCTTGTGGAGGAGAGCTGCTGAGCTTAAATTATGCTCAGAAGTCCATGCTCTGTGTAACGTGCTGGGACATTTCCCTTCACCACCAGCAGCACTGCAACAACGAGAAGTAAACAGGAGTTTACCCCTGGAGCAAGGCTTGCAGCCTGCAGAAAGGGCAGGCACTTCCCTTCGGTCTGACTCAGACTTCAAAGACTGAAATGTTTTGGTTGCACATCAAAAGTGGTAAGTGTTGTCAGAATAAGCTTTTACATTCTGTGCTTTACGAGAGAGAAAATGTTCTCTTTAGAGAACGCACCAGCTTTCGTGTCAGCTGTATTTACAGCCAACCGTGTTGACTGTCTTGAAGTTGAAATGAAAGGGGGAAAAAACTCACTTAATTCATCTGGAAACCATGATACTCCCATAATAATCATGGTTATGGTTAAACTTGCAAATAGGTATCCCCCAAGTGCAAAAGACCATTTGTTTCTGCTTTTCTATCTGAATAAACTAGACCTCCTTCTTGCCTGCCCTTCTGTTCCAACCAGCACAACTCCCGGCTGAGGAAAAGCACTCGCTGGCTTGCCAAGACAACATTCTTTTACATGACTAGCTCTTTCCTCTGTAGTTATTAATGTGTCACAAATCACAGGCTCAGATTGTCTAATATTATGGGAAAATCTACTAGAAGGAGAGAAAAATAAAGGAAACTTCCAGGGAAATTGATTAAAGGGAAATAAGATCTTTGACCCAATTTAATGGAACAAAATACAGTCAGTAATAGAAACTACTTAAATTCCTTAGATGGACACATAGTTCCTCAGCAGTAAGTTTTGTTTGTTTTGTTTTTCTACCACCTCGGAATATCTATTATAAGAACAAGATTTTAGCCTCCTTCTCTCGTGCCAAATGCAATTGTTTGCATTTTAAGGGATCCGTGAGCGCAGCTTAGTATCAGCCAACATGGATTATACAAAACAAGAATTGTGACACACTTTGGAATGGTGTAACCAGGATCCATTAGAATAAAAACTGGGACAAAGTGTTGGGGATACTCCTAAGCCTCACACTCCCATCTCACAGACACTTGTGCCAACAAGTCTATCTGAAGGGAGATGGAGCCTCCCGTCAAAAATGTTTTTAACACCAGAGACCACTCACTCACCAAGAAACGAGCTCCAGGTCACAGTGAAAGGCAAATTACAGCAAAGGAATGGAACTACTGTTACAGAAATTGTCTTCATGGTTCGAAGATAATGGTCTACAGGTGTCAAACCTCTCCATGGGTGATCTGCCAAGTGGCTTGTTGTTTCTAGGGCACCACACCTACGAGGCAGTGGTTTTACACCTAGCTAAGCAAAGACCTGTTGCTACAATTGCCAGAGGGATTTCAAATGCCTTTGCCTCCTCAGTGGCTTCAGAATGAATCAACAGGCAACAGGAGGAAAAAAGGCTGCGAGCTGCTGAATGTGCAGGGTTGTCTGGATATAAGGTCCATTTTAAGGCACAACTGATCATTTAACAACATATCACCTCCTCGGTCCTCCCACACAACTGCCTGGGGAGGAACTTGCTCCGGATGATGCTTTGAACCCGTGAAATCCCCTCCTAAAATCTGTCAAGTGCTGAATGTGACACAGATGAGGTGGAACCGAATCGCCCTCTGAAAAGCAGATACTTCACAGTTCTTGCTTCATTGCAGCTCATAATGATCTGCTGACACCGGTGGGAATTCTCTGCTGGGATCGGCTCTTGCTGAGGAGATCACTCAGATGTTCTGTTGGTAGCAACAGTGCTCTCAGGGGAACCCCGCTGGTAGGGAAATGGCCAGTTATCTTAGAGCTGCTACTTACTGAGGCTTTTCCAGCGGGATATTATTAACTGCTACCAGACGGGAAAGATCGTACAGAGAGTCCCTGAGAAAAAGGGTTCTCAGGTGGCCACGTCAAAAAAAAAAAAAAAAAAATACGAAGAGCAAACAAAGGGGAAAAAAGCCAATCCCAGCAGCACATGAAGGTGGGAAGTAGGGCAAGGGGAAAATGGCACATAGCCCTTCTTGGGAGGGCACCTGAGCTTACTTGAGACTGACTGTGAGCTCTGCAGCACGTGCAGATTGTCTGGGAGAGGCTGAGGTTAGCATTGCTGGTGAGATTCAGTCTGAATTACTAATGCTGGCTGAGCCAACTGATGTTTATAACCATCTTCCCAGAACTGGGCTCAGATCAGGAAGTGCTACTGAAATGCAAAAGCAGGGCTAAATATGCAACGTACCCACTGAATGGAAGAGGCTTCTTACTTCACATCACTTTGTACTCTGCTTCCAGGAGTTCAGAAAAGCACAGGCCCTAACATATCTCCAAATTGCCCATATATCCAGTATTCCAAAAATAAAACTTTCTTTTTTTATTTCCTTGGGGAACAAATACATTTTTTCTTTAGCTTTTCTATCTGCTATGCAGCCAACATTTTAATACTTTAATTATGAAAAAAAAAAACAAAACAAGAAAACCCCACAAAAATAAGCAACTTATACTGGTATCTTCACTCTTGGTGTTATTGGCTTTTTCACATCCTTAAGACTAATCAATGCAAAGACATCTCAGAATAAAAGCTTAGACATCTTAACCAAACCACTGCCATAGCAGTCACTGCACAGGCAAATTAGGTGAGTGCATACAGTTCAGAAAAATGTGATTTATTCTGTAAACCATGACCAAATTTCTGCTTGAACACTCTGTGGTGATGGGCACAAATACAACGTGCAATTGTGGAAGGGCCCTAGAAATGCCTGGATAACTCATATTTGCTTTTCCTGAGGAGAATTTGCGTCAGTGGGGGGTGATCTGTGGGACTCCCTGTGTGACCATCCACCATCCGCTCTGAGTTCATGCTGTTTTCCTGCACAGTAGGTGTAGGAGTTACACCTGGAGTTTCCCCACCCAAGTAGCTCCCCATTGAACGCTTCCTTTAGCAAATGGATCTTTGTTTCAGCAGGGACATGTTTGGGGTGGAGGCCACTATTGTTTCAGCCATCTGGTCCCATAAAGGAACGTGACTGTTTCCTATGGAGAAAGGTGGTGACTACTCCCACCACTCTCCCTTCCCCATCTCAGTGCCCAGAGACTTGACTCAGCTGCTTAAATGATCTGACAGTTGGTACCTTCTCATAACCATTGCCAAGAGATCATCACACCCATCACCCACTCCTCAGCCTTGGTTACTCATTTGTACTGGTTTTTTAAAAGCTGCCATCAATAATTCACTCTCCAGTTTGATTTCCCATCCAAAACTGGCTCCTTTCTCATTCTAAGCAGTTGTTCTTTAAGTAAAGCCTGCATCTCAATAAATAAAACTCACACTTGAGAAACACTTCAGTAACTTTCTTCACATGACTTATGGCAAGACAGGTTCTGCTAAAGGGGTGAGTCATTCAGCTAAGGGAGAGGAAAACTGTTCATTAGGTATTTGTGAAATCCCCAAACTGCCAAAAAGGCACCATTTACCAACAAAAAGCATCACAGGATGCACATGAACCAGCAAAGTGGGTGGAGCCCTTCCAGAAATGACTGTGACACAGGGGGCACCTCATCAGAGGCCTCTCTTTCTCAGGATCCAGTACGTTAAAATGCGTGGGAGGTGCAGGTTTCTCAGCTTATAACTTAAAGGATTTGCACTTCAGATATCAAAACTGCGAGTTTTCTTGTCCCTCAGGGGAATACCAGAACAACCTGTGCTTTCCCTGCCTCAGCCTCCTGAGCTGCGCACACCTTAGCACTGACAGCTAGAAAAACCAATGACCAGAAGGCACCTGAGCCTCAAAATCAAACCTGTTCCTCCAATTCAGTTGTGTTCTGACACAGCTCAAATCAGAGGGCTGTGGTCAACAGGACTGGCCACAGTGCTAGGATCTGTCCCAGGTCTGAATTCAAACCTCCAACCACCTGCCAGCTGGTAAATAACAAGTTCTGCTTGTGCCTCCTCTCAACCTAAAGCCAGGAAGGTGGGCAGCTCATGTGAAAACAGAGAGTAAAAGGCACGTGTGCCCTTTACACTGTGCCCCCACACTGGCTCCCTGCTCCCAATAAACACCTGACAGCCAGAGGGATCCAGCAGCACCACACTAATAAATAAACTTCGCAAAAGCCCCCAGGTCCTGGGCTGTCCTCACAAGCTCCAAGCACCTTGAGGAGACACCAGCCACTCCAGCTCCTTTCAGGACAGGGACTGCACACAGGTAAGAGCCACAGGTCACCTGAACGGTGGCACAGCCCCAGCCAGCGCAGAAGGGCAGGACACCGGCCTGGAGCCAAAGGACAGGACGGTCATTGTTGCAAAAGAAGGAGCCCATCTCAGGGATACTCACAGCACTCTATGGGGTTGGATGCCGCCTGCAGGGAGATGATCCTGCCGCTGGACTCGGGGATGTGGACGCGGAAGACGAGCCGCACGCGGGTGTTCTTGCGGCCGATGTCGGTCTCGCCCTTGCGCAGCTCGATGTCCGCGTTGCGGAGCTTCAGGATCCCCGCGCAGTCAATGCTGCAAACGCACACCGTTAGCTCGACATCCCCGCTCTCACACAGCCTGGGGACGGGTGACAGCCACAAGGACTGAGCTGTTTTGCTTTGGCCTCCGCGTTAGGAACACCTCTAAGTACTTGCTCTATTTAGGATCTCAACACTGGCATTTGCCCAACCCTTAGCCCTGCAGAGGACCATCCCCAAGAGTCACACCATGTGCCTGAGAGTATCATCCCAATGCTTCTTGAACTCTTGCCTGCACGTGGGCAAATTAGTTCAGCTCATGGGGAATCACAGCAGTCAAACCAGCTGATTACAGAACCACCACTGCATGTACCATCCAGGCACTTCCCCCCCCAGTTTGTAAAGCAAGTGTGAATTCAGCTCCAAAGCAGGAACCAAATTGCTCTCTCCTCCTTTTTGCACAGCCTGGGTGGTATTGCTAGAACTGGGCTTTGCAGCCCAGCCCCAGGACACAGTGTCATATCCAAAGCCCTGGGATGTTGCTCTCAGTGAAGGCAAAAGCCTAGCAAAGCAGAAAATGATTCTCTGCTCCCATTCATCCATTCATGTGTCCCTGCACAGGAGCAGAATGGGGCTGAGCAGCAATGAAAGGATTAGGATTGCTGAAATCAGCACTACAACTTAATATTGGACTTAATATCACCCCTCAAGAGCCCAGTGTAACCTGGCAAACGCGCCTGTCCATGAGCACTGTTATTAAACAGGCACTGCCAACCCATGTTGATATCAGTTCTAAAGACACATCATTTCTCTTCTCTAAATATGAATTAAAATCACATTTGGGGAGGCATAAACCCCAAGCTGTTTCCTACACCCACACGGTTCCTCACCATTGCATATGTGCAGGGGTTTATTACTCCAGGGCTCCTTGTTAGGAATGAGGTATATTTTCCGAAAAAAATATGAAGAAAGAATGTGGATTTTGTGATGAAGTAGGGGGGCTTAAAAATATAACTGCTCTGCCAATTTTATCCTCTGAAGGATGAAGATACAGCCCTTCCCTCTGCAGAGCAATCACTCTCATGCTGCCTGGCACACATTCAAGCCTGAAGTTTCTGACTGGTGCCCACTTCATCCCTCTGCCTCCATAAAACTGGAAGGAGTAATACAGACAAGATGTGCCTGTACTTGCTTTTCTGGTACTCTATTACAACAGGATAGAGTGATTTCATGGCTAGAGCACTTGGCTGAGTTCAGAAGAGATGTCTTCTCTTCCATTAAGTGTTGTAAAATGAATTGTACACCTTTCCTTCACTGTCCACTGCTCCCGCTTCTCACTGTGCCCCTGCAGCACAAGGACTTGAGATTCAAGTCTTGTTTCCTTAGTGCAGTACAAATCCATTCTGACTTTGATGATGATGGATTAGTACAGGGTGGTGAGACACTGGAAAAGGATGCCCAGAGAAGCTGTGGCTGCCCCATCCCTGGAAGTGTCCCAGGCCAGATTGGAAAGGGCTTGGAGCAACCTGGTCTAGCGGAAGGTGTCTCTGCCTATAGCAAGGGGGTGGAACAAAATTATCTTTAAGGTCCCTTCCAACCCAAACCATTCTGCAATTACAATATAGTCACTGCAGCAACTGGAATAAAGAGCAAAAGTGCCTGCACTGTCAGCTGATGAATGGTAACTCCTCAAGCAGCTTTAACCCAGGTGCTTGTACCTGTTGCTCATGACTTTGTAAAAAGGTTTTTATACTCACATATCATCCCAGTGTGTTGGACAGGGGAGTCCCCCCAGAGCAAGCGTCATCACTCATTTTAGTGACTCCTTTCCAAAGAGAAGGAACACATGCCAACTTCATCTGCCTCAACTTTGCTAATAAAAAGAAATACACTCACGTTGCTTTCATGTTGTTTTTGGGTTCCAGAGGGATCTCTAAAACTTTGGTGTTGCCGATGATTTTCTCATAGCTGGTGGTGGTGACGGTTTTTCCCGTAATGCGATGGACCTGGTAGAAGGCGTGGGGTTTGAGTATCCGCTCATCTGCTGTGCCAATGAAGATCTGAAGACCCAGGGGTTTGTTCTCCATGTACCCATGAAGCTGGTAAGACATTAAAAGAATTATTATCACACACAGGCCTTGCAATGCCTTCAAGTCAGGAAACCAAACAGATCTATAGACACACATACACACAGATATATATATATATATGGCATTGATGCACTGCTCTTTGAAATCATCCTTCCCTCACTCAGGTTCACCTTCAGCCATTCCTCTTGCACTGCATTAAAACACTACCTGTACAGGTAGAGGTGGCATTTTTGGTCTGAGACTGAACAACATAAGGAGGTCTTGGTCTGCCTTGGAGACTGGGGTTTCTAGGCCTCAAGGACACAAATAGACTCTTCTGCACTAAATAACATTTTTATAAACAGCATTTGCTGCAAGAAAGCCAGAATGCCTCCATAGGCCAGGAGACAAGGAAATTTCTCCTTCTTTATTAACATTCAAAATTACAAATGCAACCATTCTAAATTTCTCACATAACCAAAAATGAAAACCAGACATTTATCTACCGCATAGCCAGTGATGTAGCTGAAAGGGAACTTTATGGTCTGAGACATGCTAAATTTGTTTTCAATTATTCTGTCCACATACAAAACCTTGATGAAGCCATACAAAGCAAATAGTACTGGAAGATCAGAGAAAAGGAAGATTAAGCTAATGGTATTCATGGCCAAACCAGTGTTTTTTTCCTTTTTTCTTTTCACCAGTCAGCAGGAGGTATCTTTGCAAAGAAGGATTAATTCCCCCCTGGAAGGGGACCACATGCAGCATCAATGCAATCCTGGCAACCTTCCTTCAGTATGGCAAATGTAAAGCGACACTCACTCTTCTGAGCTATCATAACTCATCTAGCACATATTTTTGAGGCACACAAAGACAGGGTCTATGCCCCAGAGACCCTGCAACCCAAGGGCCCGAATGTGCAGCCTCCACTTGCATGAATAGCCCCATTGAAGTCAACAAGCCTTAAGTAGGGGTTGTGCAAGACGGAATTACAGAACCCAACCCAGGCACAGCTCAGACACCTCCGATAACTCACTCGCACAAGCGCTTTGGGAGATGGTGAGGAGGGAAAATTGGGTACAAAGCTTTGTGCAAACATGTCAGTTGGCTCTGGGAGCGAGGGGGCGGAGGAGCAGAGCTGCACTCTAAGCACAGGGTTGGTATCGGAGAAGCAGCGTTGCCAAGAATGTGATAAATACCACGGCAGCCATGGGGAGATTCAGAAGTATAGAGTGTATAGGAGATTAAAGGCAACAGAGGCCAAAATGACAGATCTCCTGGGAACAGGCATTAATGCAGAAGTCACTCCCTGTTGATCCATGGAGGCTCATAGCCCAGGTCTGCTGGGATCTGCACGGAAACTCACCCCAAGTATGGTACTTTCAAAATCCAACATTTCCTGGCCTTCAATGAAAAGCCATTGTATCACCAAAAGCCATCATGTCTTTTAAGGGAGGGGGGGGAGGAAGAGCAGTTTTTAAGTCCTGAGCATGTTTATTGTCATGCCTGACAGAGTGATTCTTTGTGGATCCAGCTACAACGATGAGAGATTCTTTGGACAGGAAGGGTTATTACAGTGACAGCGAAGCAGCTTTCGTTTGACCCTCTGTCCTGGCAGAACAAAATCCCAGAGTTGTAGGTGGGAGACTGAAACGGAGGAAAACAGATAATAAATTACAAAAGAAAATCTGCCCCCAGTGAGCACAGTCAGTAGCAGCTGTAACAGAACTGGCTACATAAATAGTTTTTAATACTGGCCACCTTTAAAAGTAATTTTAAGTGGTGTTTGTTCATGTAGAGAATCATTTCCCAAGGCAAAACTGTTCATAGTCATCCAATAATGTGTATGGCTGTGAGTATGTGCTGTATAAATGTACACAACTTAAAGAAAAGAGGAATTGAATGCCTGTTCATATGGCAATGTTTGTATTATCTCTTGGCCAGAGTGTATAAAACACCCAGTAAAAGGCCTCCTGGTCCTCCACAGGACTAGACTTTAAATCAACTGTTTGATCAGTGGAAGAAAGCAACATTTTTTTTTTGTAATTTATGACAGTATGGCAATGTTTTCGGATGACATCATTGTAAAATCCAAACAGCATTATAAAATGCAAGGACATAGAAAAATATATGTGAAAGTCAAGTATCCCCATTTGAAAGGGTGTGTCCTAATCTTGAGCTAATTGATTCTGTTTATAAGGCTATAGATGATCATTTACCATAATCATTTCTATCTACCTTTCACTTGCTAAGAACACATCAGGATGACTAAGGTACAAACAGCCCACAGAAACACTGCAGAAACTTTAAAATCAGAGTTCTACACTCAGCTCTGCCTCCAGTTTACAACATAGCTTCGATCATGTCACAAAACCTCTCTTTTAACCTATACCAGGGGAACAGTGATGTTAACCCCGCTTTGCAGGCACAGGGTTAGTATTTTATGCTGCATTTTTATAAAGAAAAATGCACTGTGAGCTAGAATGAAAGAACACATTAAAGCTATGCTTCAGATATATGTTTCTCCTCAAAACCGAACTACAAAACACTGCTACTGTCAATAAACACTCATCTCCACTATTCCAGGCAGCTGCTTTTGTATTTAACCACAGTGCTGATCTTTTCTTTGGCGAAGCAAAGAAGGAATAAATTTGACTCTTAAACAAACTTTGAGAAGTGAAGACTGAAAACGTTTTTTAAATAATAACTTTGAAATTCATTTTTTCCTCCCACAGCAACAACCAAGCTGCTCTGAAGTCTCCGTTTTTCAGTGCTGCTCTTCTGCCCATCTCACGGGGAGGGAGCCAGCAGCTACTCAAAGCCACGGGAGCCGCGGCAGGACCAGAGCACCAGCCCCACACCAAGGTGCGCCTCCCCTCTTTCTCACTCTTCTTTCCATGAAGGAAACGAAATCATCTGGATTTCAGTTTCAAGAGAGTAAGAATCGAGAAAGATTTATGAATACAGAACTCTGGGAGGAAATATTTTTGTGTATTATAAGGTGACCTACTCACAATAAAACTCCCCCAAACTGTATACAGATCAAGCTGGAAAAAACCCAACTCCTTTGAGTCACATTTGCCACAAGGGAAAAGAGAAGCCAGACATGATGTGTACCTTTCCATACTCTATTTTGGGATTTTAAGATCCTATTTCTTTCAGTTGAAAGATTTTTCTTAAACTTTGCTTTTGCCTAACTCTTATAATATTAACATAGCCAGACATGGGCTGGTCTGTGACCTGAGGAAATGCAAAGCACTTTGGCAGATAAACAAATAACATCATTCAGAAAACAAGGAGACTTTTCTTGTTTGGTTTGCAGCTATGATTGGGTTTCTAAACAAGATGGAAATGTGCGGCACGATTAAAATCATCGTCTCACCTCTACATAAATAAAATTCATTCATTCTGCTCTCCATGCACCAATACCAGTCAAATTTGGGAGGGGGGGGGATTCAAGTGTCCTTTTTCAAAAAGGCAAATGTGTGATTCTGCATGCAAAAAATTGAGCAGATGTGCCTTTAGCTGCTGTTTATCAGCTGCCCAGTTACCCACCTGAACACAAACCCTGCGACGGGACCAGCGACCGCAGCCGTCGAGACCACACATCAGGCACATGAAACATATTTTTTCTCCTGCACTATTTCAAAACTCAGGTCTTCTCACAAACGGAGACCCCAGCTCCAAATACAGAGCACTTAAAGCTGGAGTTTAAAATTCACACCTAAATCAATCCCTACCCCAGGGTTCAGATGAACCAAAACCTGCAGCTGGCATTGCCTTTGGCTGGGGGGATTTAAAACACAGGGGCACCTTTGCTGTGCTGTGTAAAGAGCAAATCTCTTGGCCCAGGTGAAGCCTCTAACACTGCTCATTTATGCTGTCTGGTAGCCAAGGGATAAATTGACAGCAGAGTTGGAAAGCAAGGCAAATTCCTTAAAGATTCTGTAGGTGGTGACCTATAGATACAACATATGCATATACAGGGGAAATTTAGTGCAACCATCGAAATTTAAATCTTTCAATCTTGGATATGTTTTCTTGAGTTTAAATATTATTGTATTTTATCTGGAATTACATTCTTAGCAAGAGAAAGGAAGATTGACAAGAAATAGGTAAGACAACTTTTTTACTTTTAATGGGGAAGCCAAGGCAGAGAGGGGCAGTGATTTCCCAGGTCCTGCAGGGGACAAGCAGCCAAAGCACAGTGAGAAATCCGAGGTCCCCATCCCCGGTGCCCCACCTTGCTGCAGGGAATGCCTCTCTCATTCTGCAAATGGCACAAACAGGCAGTAGCACCACTCACCAGTTCCCACTTCTATCGCAGGCTTCTGCTGTTGCCTTTTAACTGATGGGATGCAGAGCCAAATTTCCTTGGGGATTTCTAGTTTAGGTGTTGCACATTGAAAGCCTTCATGCAAACAGTGATGGGCTTTGCAAGACAAAAGCAGGAGCACCTGCAAATCTTACCGGCATCTTTGAAGAGCCCCAGTAAGAGCCTGTGCGATACAGACACCAATTGCCTTAAAGAGTACAAGTGAGTAATTTGTTTCCCATTCATCCCAACAGAGCTTTGCCTGTCAGGAATTTAGGTCTTTCTGCCGTGGGAGGTATAAAGCTGCATCTTTAAAGCCGATTGCACGGATCTTCCTGTCTAGACAACGCAAGCCTTTATCGCCAGAAGGGAAGTATAAATTTGGGGAATTAATTCACTAGCCTCGGTGATTTTATTTGCTTGAAAGTAATCAGCTCTCTTGCATCTCTCAGCCCACTGTAACATGAGGCTGGGTCCATTAACCGCTGTATATTGCTTGCCCTCTCCCTGTGGAAGTCACTCCAGCTTCCCCCAGCGGGGTGTGCATGTGTGTGGTCAGCCCTGAGCACAGCGCGGCTGATTCACACACAACATCCCCGGCCGGTAGTGAAAAGTGGGAAAACAGGGCCCAGCAAGCAACATTTAATTAGAAGCAAATACAAAGCCGCGTGAGAAATCACTTCCTCCTACAGTTTCCCTCTTCCTGCTGTACACAAGGAGATAAGGGAGCCCTGAAGGGCCGGCCAGGAGCGACACGCGGCTACCCCAGGCAGGAGCCACCACTCCAAAACGCCCACCTTCCTCTACGAACAGCGAGAGCCCGCACAGTTAAACCTGTCTCTCAAAGCTTCTGACACCACAAACTATTCCCCTGCTCAGCCTCTTCATCAGGGCTGGTTTCCGTGCCAGTGAGTGTTCTCAGACCCTCTGCTGCAGACAAGAGGAAGATGTCCTTGTTGGAACAGCTCCAGCTTGGCACGGCCCTTCTGTCATGCCTGCCCAGCTCCCTTCCTGGTGCAACCAACTTCATGTCTTGGATTGGGTCATTAATGCTCATCATTAATACCCTTTGTGACAATTTCAAGGATTTTTGAGGAGGTCCTTACTCAACAATACTGTTCCCAAGATGGAAAATGTCCCTGTATTGTCTCAGGGAGAGTGGCATATCAATAACTGTCAGTAATTCAGACAAAGTCATCCAGCCACTGTATCATGTAGCGGCTTCTCTGTCCGCTTCACTTAGAGCTGACATTGAGCAACAAAGCTGAATCTTGTCACATGTTTTTGTTCAATTTAGTGTACTTGGGACACAGCAGAAGAACTCAAACCAGAAGGAAATCTCTGCATTGGTTCCTTTTGCTCCTTACCAAAGCAGTCTAAAAAGGCCTCCAAAGACAATCCTTTGAACATCTGATTCTGCTAACTTATGAGTTTTTATGATAGTCAATTTTAAGCATTTCTTATTTTGGTGACAATTTTGTCAAAATTCCAAGGGCTGAATCTCATTTGCTCTGCTACTCCTTACAGCAAATGACAACCAGACTACCAGTGTCATACTGGAATTTCTGCTTTCAGATGGGGTTAAAATACAGGTCTGGGACAGAGACAGCAGCTCTTGGGAAAAAGCAATGGGGCAGGGAGGGGTTTGCTCCTGACTGACCTTATACTGCAATGTAAGCAAGTTGTTCCCTCTCCATGCTTCAGTTTCCCTATTCCTATGAAGAGCTGATCCTGTTTTCAAGATACTTTGACTACCTCAGCTGAAAGTTTAAAAGAAGAGGCACTGACTACTGCACAAGTACAGGTATAAGGAGTTGGAGATCACATTACAGCTGGGTGAAAATATTAACTTTTTCCTACTAAGAAACCCAACTGTGTAATGAAAGCACTTTCATACACACTTGTGACAAAAGACTTAAACTTCCCCAGCACGACAGAACTCACTGTGCCACGAGTAAATCAGAGGGTGCAAATTTGATGATTTTGACAGAATTGCACTGGGGGAGTTTCCCAGCATGGGGCTCTGCCACCAGTTAGCAAAGCTGGACCCTTGCCAGCTGTTGGAGGCACTGTGGGAACCAGCCTCAGCCCAGATGGCGTGGAGCAGGGGGTGGCAAAGCAGAGCTGCTTTTTATCACCTCACCTTCCTCTGCCCCACAGTTAGCTCATCCTTCCCAGCGTGGCAGCCCCAGGAACATTCCACCAGGCAACCCAGACACGGCACAAAGCTTGAGAGCAACCATGGTGACAAGGGGCAAGATGGGACAGCACCAGGAGCATCTTGGAGATACTCATTTCAGCCCAAAATGATTGCCTTGACTGCACTGAACCAAGTACCCTTCTGCCAGGGCTCAGTGCTGAGCCTGCTGTGAGGCGGGTTTGGGGTCCAGGAACCACACCATGGCCTTTGCTCAGGCACTGGCTATTGGACTGAATGTCAGCCAGATTTTGGAAGGATCTCGGAAAAAAAGTATTTTTGGGAAAAAGAAAAAAGGAAAACAAAAAGAAAAATAGCAACCCCAGGAACCTCTCCCCTCCCCAGTTTCTTTCTCATGCTGAAACCCACAAGACAGGGCAGGATTAGAGAAAGAATAACTCCGGTCTTCTGGAAGCATCAGGGTTTAAACAATTGTTTCAGAATGAAACAGAGACTCTAGAAAATTTTCACAGAGCATGCAGGAGGAGTCCAGTGCCCCCTGAACAGCCCTAGCCTGGCGAGCACGATGCTCCCTCCGGACAAGGATGACCCAGGTGTGAAGCCTGGCTTGGCACAAGGCACTTCCAGTTCAACAGATATTGGTCTTGAGAGAGGAAGGGAGGAAACTGGAGGCTTAGCTGGACCGTGAAGCCCATGAACAGAGAGCTCAGATGTGAGTTTACAGGACACTGTCCACCCTGTGTGAACTTCTCCTGTGGATACTCGAGCACGTCCTGAACGGGATGAGTTATGTTGGTGTTACTGCTGCACTGGAAGTGTCCACATTCATGGCAAACAGCCAGAAATTCCAGCTTTCATTTACAGCACACTGACTCCCCCTGGGACAGTTCTGCAGTGAAAACCTACATGAAAGAGTAGCCTAAATCTTGCATCTGCTTAATCCAGGCATACTTCCAATCCACACAATCTGATCTGCATAGCACAGGCATCACCCTCAAACCAGTTAGTACATCCTCCTTCCCCTCACCTCTGCCAAAACTGTTTCCCATCAAAAGCAGTGTGCTCTGAACTGGGCTCAAAAGTTTCAGGGAGAGCTTTCCATTCACTTCTAACTCAAAGCAGGTTGGCACGTGGGAAAATCCCACTGCTCCCTTGAGGTACGGGGTTCACTGATGCTCTAGCCTGCACCTCTGCACCCCAACTGCACCCTGCCTGTCCTCTCAGGGACTGAGAGAGCTGCACTCACTCAGCCACATCTGGGTGACAGTGTCCCTTTCACTTTAAAGACTTTAAGCAACAGCTTATCCCCAGTTAAATTCTCCCAAGCTAATTATCCTCACTGTTATCCAGCACTTCCCTTCTTGCACTAGTTAGAGAAGCATAGATGTCAGCTCTTCCTCTAATCTTGCCCTGTATTCCAGTCCAGCCTTGCATCTAAACAAAAGCAAATTTGTCTCATCTGTGTTTCCCTACACTACTTTTGATTTATTCAGCAATTTCATTTCCTCAGTGGCTTCCCTGAGCTTTCAGATAGACAGATCTCAAGGTACAGCCACATTAGCAGTACAGTGCAAGGGGTACTGCCCTCCTGACCTGCCCTTACATTTGATGGGGTATTAGTTTTGAAGAGAATTTCCCAGATGTAGCTAAAATCCCCATTTTCAGCACTGCACATTAATCCCTGCAGTAGCACATGTGCCAACAGTAAATATATCCACAGCCCAAGAGCTCAAAGCTCAAGAGGTCCCTACAATGATCCCAGTTGTGCAAACAAGCCCTGTGGTCCTGCGGGTACATCGGGTGTGAAACGTGCAGCAGTTCGTCAGACGCTGCTCCTGGGCTGGGGGAAGAAACTCCTGCAAGAGCCAAAACCTGCCGAGCTCCCTCTCAGTAGAAAAGGGAAGCGAAGGCCACGAGAATGGCACAAAGATGTTGCAGAGCACGAGCTGGCTCTGCCACACGAGTCCAGCACAGCCTGGACCTCGCTTTTGCCGAATGGGGCTGTTGGGAAGGTGGGAGGGAAAGGACAAACTCAACTCCCCCGACGTGCCCTCGGCAGTAAATCTCCGTGGAAGGGCTGGTTGGAGGAGGGCTTTCAGCAGGAGCGTGTCTCCAGCCCAGCCCTATGTGTGAGAGTGTGAATCACAGTATCAAGCTGTGATTTGGTTTTGAGTTTCCATCAAAGGTTTCACTAATAGGCGAATGAATTAGCTGAATGCTGGAAGTCACATACAGTTAAAAGTCAGAGCCCCATGGGAAGCTCAGGCAATGAAACAATGTCTCCTTTGACTGAGAAACCACAAAAAAACACATACAGCAAAATTCAAATAATAAAAGCAAAGTGGAACATACGTTTGTTATTGTAAAGCAGCTCCTGTGAGCTCCACTAACAACTCTGCCATTCCAGCTTCTTTTTAATATGAAAAAAAAAAAAAAGAGGCAGTGAAAAATCACCACAATTTCAAAAGTTAAAACCCAGGGGAAAGTTGGGTTGGCTGTGCTGAACAGGAGCCCCTCTCTGTACAGCTTTCCTGCTTTGAAGAGAAGTAAAGAGGAGACCAGAACACACAGGAACAGGATGGGTTACGGTTACACTCTGCCCACTGTTTGTCCTCCACTTGGGAACTGGGGTTTTGTAGCCCTGGTCTACATTTGGATGCTGTACCAAGCTAAAAAGTCAGGTAATGTGTTGAATTTTTACCATTACGGGCTAGGTTTGCGTTTGGACTGCTACCTCTATCCCAATCACTTCCATAAGCTCTTCACACAGGAGCAGTCACTGCCTTTCCTACTGGATGGTCTCTTCCAAAGCCTTGACTGGAGCAGCTGGGTACAAATAAACAGCTGTCCTTCAGCTTTGGTAAGAAAGAGCAGGAAACCAAAGATGCCTACCCCTCTGGTCTTAGTGACCAGGTGGACCTGCTAGATGGTAGGTACATGGAAACTTCAGCTTTGTCCTTGTTATGCAGGATTTCCTTGGTGTTCTCAGCAACTTAACATCTAAGGGATACTCACATCCAACTTACACCCCTAAAACAGAAGCCTGAGTTTCTCTGTAGTTAACATCAAGTTGCAGGTTGTTCCCAAGAGTGACTCAAAAACACCTAAAACTGTGAGCCTGCACTTCATCTGACTCCAGATGGTGCCTGAAATCAGATGATGTCACGGATGGCTTCACTCTTCCTCCTCCTGGCAGACAAAGTAAATGCCCTATTGCATGTGGTGCATCTGGCCAGAGGTTTTATTAACCAGGCTCTCCTTCTGCCATGCTTGGAGCGCACAACTGGTGCAGAGCTTTGTGCACAAACTCTCGGGGCTTGACACGTGAAGAAGAGGAAGCAGCATCAGAAAGATAAACCACAAGATAAGGCCTGGAGGATATGAGATCTGCTGGTCTGTAGCTTCAGAGCACCCAAAAGAAGAAACTTGCATGCAAAATGCACTTTCCAAAAAATAAATGTTGCAGGCCAATACCATGCTGCCAAAACCAGCCAACATCTTTCCCTCCAGAAGGTTCAGCTGGTAATTACTCAAGTGGAGGGTTAATTTAATGGGAAATTCTTTTAAACTCAGATTTTTTTAAAAAGACATTGTATTTTAGAAAAGGTAATAAAAATAGTGGAAGACTCATTTAATTGCCTGGCATCCAGTTGCCCTTAACTCGTGCAAACTTCCCTCAAGACAGCACCTATCTTTTAAAAATCTCTCACATTTCATTTTCTGTGTTTGCATCTGAGAAGATGCAAAAGTTAAAATTCACTGAGGGGAAAAAAGGAGGAAAAAAAAAAAAAGAAACTTCGAAGCCAAATAACTTGTGACATGAAAGCTTTGGACTTTACCAGCCTCCCCCAGTTTCAAATGTCATAAAACATACAGGTGCAACTATCTCATTGCTCAGCATCCATATGAACCTTGTTATGTTCAAGTGAACACAAATCCAACAAATACTTCCAGCTTTATAATAAACCTTCAGAAAGAAACTGTCCATATTTTCCCCAGATGCAGGAACAGCTGTGCAGAGGCACATCTGCTTGGGAAACTCATGTGGACATTTGAATTTATAGTTTGAGTTCCTGAAGCTTGAAGGCAAATTATGATAGAACTAGGAATATTGGATCCTGCCCCCAACAGAAAATATAAATCCCTCTTTGATTGATATTGATTACAGGAAGGAAACAAATTATTCATATTTCCCCAAGTCAAGAGAAACTCCTTCATTGCAATAAATATCCAGTTGATAGCACTACCTTGGGAAGGTAAATAATACTGTATTTGTAAGCAAACTGAGAAAGGAGCAAGTGCTGATTAGCAGGATCATTCCTACATCCAGGTAGCTTCAAACACGCCACAGAGGGCTAAGAGCTTGTCAGACTTAAACTAAAAAGCCTGCATATATTGAAGTATGGCAAATGTGATTGCTATTTATTATTATCCTGCACCCTTTACTCAAATATCGACTTCATTCATTCAAGTCCAGCTCAACCAAAGTAAACTAAATTCATTGATTTAAAAATTTATGGCTTGATTTTAAAAGGGGCTGAGCCTGCAGGGGAATACTGAACATATGTTTGGAATTAAGCACAAATCAACCCAGTGAAATTAGTGGTATTGATCACATGCTTAAAATTAGGCATAAATGTCAACATTTCCCTGGCTCATGCAAGTCCTGAGTGTGTCAGGAACATCTGCAGGGTGCACCCCAACTTTGCTCAGCGAAAGCTGTAGCTGTGGCCAACCCGTCAAGGTCCATACACCATCCCCAGCACTATCACACCACCAGCCTGGCTTTGGCTTTCCTGCCCAGAGATATGGGCTGAAACGAGGGGATCATGAGGGAAACAACTGACGTGGCCCCAGACGGCTGTGGCTCCAAACCCCTCATTCATGTGGGGCTGCAGATCTGACACTATCTGCCAGTTGTTTCAAATCTGAGTCTTGGAGGTCACTGAACTACAAACGAGTTGGAAAATCAGGCTTGATGTCTGTACACGTTGACCCTCATGAGAAGCCTTGGTTTACACAGGAGAGTCTGTTGTCAAGGTAAAAGGGGCTCAGCTGGAATTTGGGATAACCAGGCATCTTATGAGAGCTGGATCACAGGGGGTTTAACACATAGCTGAGAAAAGGTGACAAATACGTTGCCCAAGTTCCTGAGCTAATCCAAACCAACCCTCCAAACATCTTGGACTTCACCACAGTTCAGCTTCAGACCCTTTAAACACATCCACAGCCACACCCAAGTTCACAGGGTCCTCCTCTTTCAGGGCTGACCCCCAGCAAGCCCTTCAGAAACGAACTCACCCCCACGTTTCCTCCAAGGGGATGTTCCCCAGCCCCTTACCTGGACCACGGGGTGGCCCCCGGTGGGAGCCTTGACGGCGCCGCGGCTGCCCTCGGTCTCGTAGTGCGCGCGGTGATGGGGCTTCGGCTGCACCTCGATCCGCAGCTCGTAGGAGCCAGACTGGCTGGACAGGGGCCACTCCAGGGGCGGGAGCGACTGAACAGGCAAACTGGGCAGAGAGAGGACACCCCAGTGAAACTCCTGAGCCCTTCATTTCTCAAAGCCCTTGACCCCACCTTCCTCCCAGCGTCTCACCGTGGCTGCTCTTCCTGAACCATTTAGGAGCCTGCTATTGATTCCAATGAGATTATGCTGTCCTGCCCACATTTGACTGCAAACTGCTGAAATTCAGGATGAGGACAGTAATTTCTGTGCACCCATCTCTATGCAGAAGAGAATAAGATATTTCTATTTCTTATACAGAAATACCTGTAGCAGTTATATTTTGTAAAAGATCCCCCTCTTTTATCTAGTTTTTGCTGCATGTCCTAAACTTTGATCACAGAATGCATGTTGTGAAATATTAACTCCATTTACCATTCCTACCAGTTGGGCAAATTAATAACCTTTATGATTTCCATAAATATTAAAATGCACGTGAATAAAATGCTAAATATTCTTACCTGACACTAGTTTTCCTGTTACAAAAATACACAAGGGTTTATAACATGAAATAAATACACTGAAACGTACAACTAGAGCTTGCACTGGATTTCAAATCACTCTTATTTTGGGAGCACAAGCTGCTGCCAGAAACCACTCTAGTGAGCCAAGGGGAGTCACAACCTGGGTTCTTTCGCTCAGAATTTGTGTTTAGCATGTTGGGAGCAACCTGGGATAATGTCACTGAGGGGACAGCCTTGGTGCTGAGCTGGATGGCAGGGCTGGCAGGGTGGCAGTGGTGACTGGGAGCCGAGTCACACACTTGGCACCCTCAGTCCTGGCAGATTTGCACCACTCATGGTCCAGCCCTGCCACCGGTGCCAGACAATGGATGGAGCTGGTGAGGGGAGTGCCAATGGCTGAGATTTGGGTTAAGGGACAATTAGCAAATTAACCACCAACAATAAATCACTCGGAGTTGACTGAACACTGTCTGACTTGGAGCAACATCCTCTACTTTGAATCAGGAATTATTTAAAGCAAATTTGTAAGTGACTGAACTCACAAAAGCAATCCCATTATTTTTTTTTAAAGCAGCAGGATGGCACCAGTGTGTTCAGCCTTTGTCAAGGGCTGTCTGCAATCTCCTATTGAGACAAATAATTTGGCAATTTGAATTTGCAGTGTACTGTGCTATCAGTGAACCACTTTGGTGATGTTTCTTCCAAATCCAGATTTATTCATCTCTCAGAATCATAACGGACTGGGCCCCCGCTAACCAGTGCCATCTCTGAGCACTTAGCTCTGATCTGCAGCAGGATCTGCCCAAGAAAACACTCCCTAGGGATCATCATGCATGACAGAGGACACCACACATGAGAAAACACACCCCCACAGGAAGGATTACATACCTGCAGATAGGTATTGCAGGCACCAGTTGCTTGGTCCAGGATGGAGGTACCAACAGAATTGATTCTGGGGCTGAGTTTCTCCTGTCCTCCTGCTCACAAGGCCCGTGGAAGTCAACAGTCTGAAAGACGTGACATGAAATGCTGTTTTTGTGGGACGACATTGATGAAGGATCGGGGCTGGTTTTCCAAATTTTCGTGGGAACACCACAGGAAGGATCCGTAGGAAGGCTGCTCATAGCATCCATGGAAAGAGGAGCGCTGGCCAACTGCGTGTAAGTAACTGAAGAGTTGTCTTCTCTTGAGGGGATGCGAGGAGAGGATTGTGGAGAGGGGGTCCTTGACTGCCGTGGAGAAGTGGAAGGCAGCTGAGTGCTGTAGAGCTCAGTGCAAGAGTACCTCCGTTTTGCACCTGGTGACGAAGACCTTGAGTTGGGACAGGGTGATGGTGAATGTCGTCCCAAGCAGGTTTCCTCCGTGATGCTTGTTCGTGGTGACATTATTGGAGAGGTTCTAGGAGAATAATGAGTATGGATGTTTTGAAACTGTGGACAAAGGTCATCACTAGGACCATTATTTGGTGAAACACATGGTGACGTGCAAGGAGATACATTTGTCTCTGAAATGAAACTTGCAGAGGAGCCGCTACTAGCTGGGCTCAGACACAGTGGTTCTCTGTAGCCCTCAAAGCCAGGGACAGGCAGGGTAACCCTTGGGCTAGTGGTGGCTGAGTTTGACTGATGTTCTACCAAAAGAACATCTGTGTCTCTGCTGCGGAAGGGACCCCCTGAATGAATCAGTTCATGATATGGAGTAATTTCAATCCTAGGGCTCGGAGCAGAGGCCCCTGCAGCGTTGGCAGGGTGTGTAGGTGTTGTCCCTATGCTACTGTCTGGCTGTCCATATCTGCCCATGGGATCTGCAGAAAGGCTAGGAAAAGGCAGGGGGCATGGCTTGAGGCCACAGTCCAAGACATCATGAGCGTATGTAACTCCAGAGGGTGGGCTGTTGGTTTTATGTGGAGTCGGTTCTTCTGGAAAAAGAAGGGTCTCTTTAAGACTATAAATATTATTACAGAAGCTGAGCAATCACGGATAAAAAAAATGCATATTTATAAACTGGTTGTGATCTGGTATTAGCTTAATATTTGTTTAACTCCTTTTAACTGCAGTTAATGCTTGTGAAAAGTACTGGATTAGCAGCCAGGGAAGCTCAAGTGCTCAGGGCAGGTGCAGCATGGACAGAAGCACTGCAAACACCTCCACACTGCCTGAGCCTGACCTAGAGGGATCACTTGGAAGGGTCAGCAGTGTGTCAGCCTCTCTGCCCATGTTAGTGCTGGGCCTCGTGCTCTTTCTGCCAAATACACCCCTTGGCACCAGCTGGGGTGCTGTGACTTTGGTCAAATTTTGTTACCTAGGAGCTGGACTGAGACCATCACATCACAACATCACTTCCAAATAGGTCTCTGTAAAACCAAAAGGTTGAGGAGCAGCTTTTGGTGAAGGGAAAAAACCCTTTCTTACACAGCCAAGCCCTTCATGAAACAAAAGCTGAGCTCAAACTATTGAATTAAAAAGCCAGTTCTGTGTGATGATTTGTTTGGCTCCATATCATGTCAGCAAGTTTTGGTGACAGGTTTCACAAAAGAATGATCAGAAAACACATTCACAAGTATTTGTTAGAGGTAGAAAGGATCCAGCCCCATGGTTACAGGCCATCATGTTCCAGTTCCAGCCCAACTGGCCAGAGAGGGATTGTAAAACACAGAGTTACAGAGAACTGTTCAGTGCAACCCTCTCTCCTGGTACAAAAAATCCTCAGTTTTCAGATTCTTATCTTGCAAACCATGCCCAGGTTGCAGAGCAGAGGGATGCTTCCAGGCAACACACAATTCCCACCAGCATCACTGAGCCCCATTCTGATGTGGTCCCAAAACGCCATCAGGTGTTTAATGCCAGTGAATGGAGTCATGCCAGTTATCCCCAGGACAGACCATGTGCATCAGCTCCTGGAGATTCCCCAGCCTGGGAGCTAAATAATATTTGTTATCACACAAAAGCATGAAGAGTACTATCAGGATTTTATTATGTTTTTAAAGCTCTGACTGTATCCAGCAGGAAATAGCTGAAACAGCTCCACAATTTGGGCTTATAGGCACAGGTCAGTATGTGCCACAGGGGAAGAGGATTTCATTTAAATATTTAAATAACTGCTCCAGCATTTTCTCTAACTCCTACATGACATGAGAAAATAACATCATCAATAAAGCCAGGTAGGAGCTGACTGTGCTTTCTGCAATGGCTGCAAAAGTTTGCAGTGAAACTTTCACAGGCAGAGAGATTTTTACTTAATTTCAGGGGGTTTCTGTTTGTTTTCAGGAACTGCTGAGCCTTTGTGTTTAGCAGGAAACCCTGAGAGCCAAACAAACAAACCAACACACAGAATGCCTGTGACAGGAGGGGAGATGCACAGGAGAGTCCAGTCTGCAGATTTCTTAAGGTTCCCTCTGGCTTTTAATCCCAGCACACAGCTGTTTTGGGGATGGGAAAACAGCAACTGAATTCTGAGCCGAACGTATTTTTAGCATTGTTGACTTCAGAGCTTTGGCACTCTCAGGAATAGTGTGTCATCCCCATCACTCAGATCTGACACATCAAGCCCAGATATTGATGCTGAGATTCACTTTTAATAGAACTCGTCACGCCTTCGGCATCAGCAGAGTAACACATCCCCCCACAGACATGCAAAACATCACTCCCACCGCTCTAGGCACAACCCCCCCGATTCCAGCTGATGCAAGGGAGCAAAACCAGCACCAAACACAGCGAGGCTTGGTGCCAGGGCTTGAGGCAGGATGTGTGCAGTGACCAGCAATCGCAAAAAAACTCTCCAGGCCGAATAGCTTCACGTCAATGAGCAGGCGACCCTTTCACTTCCCCATTCAACACACCCACAGCTAAAGCTGCCCCCACCGAACACTTAAACTGCTTCATCTGTGCCAGATACACAGACAGCAGGTAAAGAACTAAAACTCCTCAGAGCATGATCAGCAAAGCCAGGGTAGGTAGATTCATGTCGAGGGATATGGGAAAAGCAAACATGTATTTGCATGTGTTTTTAAAGTCCTCTAAATAGCAAACAAACACCACCACCCACAGTGCTTGCCCACTAAAAACTGGGCTTTAGATAACCTGCATTTTCTTTGCTTATGCCTGTAATATTGTGTTTAAAAGAGCATTTTCACCCTTGGCATTCACCCTCCCAGAGGATCCACGTTCCAGATATTAATAACAACGTTTACACACAACAACAAGCCACAGCGTGCCCTTGCTTTCACAGGCAGAGCTCCACAGAGCTCCTCGGTTCTGCAGCTGGGACAGCTCACCCAGGCCACAGTCCCTGGCCAAGCAAGCACCCACAGCTTCTGGACAGCAACAATATTTACTTTCCCCCCACGTGGCAAATTAATCAGTAAAGCAGGACTGTGGGCAAAGCTGCAGACAAAACCTCAGGGAACCGCTCCAGGCAGCGATGGCTGGGGGGGCTGCGTCAGGGGAGAGGCTGCCGGCCCTGACTCATCGGCACGGCTTCGTCAGGAGCCCGGCCTGGGGGTTTTGGGGAGGTCTCCTGAGCGAGTCCCAGCCCTGCAGAACTCCAGAGGTACAATGAAATCACTGTCCCGGCTGCTGCTGCCCACGCCGGTGACATCACGGTCTGTCACCATGGAGACGCCGGTGATGCTACAGCTCTGACCTCACCAGGGAGGGAAAAGGGGCAGGGGGTGAAACGGCAACTGCTGCTCTCAGAAATAAATGGTTCTTCCACCAAAATCAGGAGAAATTCTGCTTTTTGCTTCAGTAGGAGACGACTGGCTACTCTGCTCCTGGGCAAATTGGCTAAAGCAGGCTGGGGTTAGGAATCTGCTCCAGGAGAGGACAAACCAGAGCCAACATCCCGGCCTCCCCAGGAGAGAAGCACCATCAGGAGTTTGCTTTGTAAACAGTGTCAAGCTCCTGCGTTTGAGAGGGGGCAGACAGGGGGAAGATGCTCCCCAGAGGTACAGGTTTTACATCCAAGGCTGTGAAACCTTCAGTGGTTCATCCATTCCTGCATATTGCATCCCAGAACACAAACTGAAATACTTCAGCAAAGGACTGTCCTCTTCACTTCTTTTTTGATGGACATCTTAGCAAACAGCACAGCCTCAGCACAACTCCTCTGCATGGGCAGTTACAGCACTTCCCCGTCTCCCTTCACGCAGGCATTTCCCAGCCTGAAGTTTCACTGCTGAATCACCCTCTGATTCAGTACCAAAAGATCCTTCTGGTTTGACAGTGGGTCAAAAGAAAGCAAGTTTCTCACCCAGACAGCACTGACACCTCCTCACATTCTCTTTCAGCTTTACTTTCAGCAAACAGCCTGCCCTGCATCACTCAAGTCCCTTACCTAGAGCAGTCTGAGGCCCAAGCCCCCTAGGATCCCACCCAAACTGCCTCCAAGCTGTCAGCTCTCATTCCCCCTTTTTTTCCATAGCATTTACCCACTTGCTAGGTCACAAGACCACCTCTCCCTCCCTCTCCCCACAACAGGGAATGGAAGCAGAGCTATTGTATTGCAAATAACCAACAAACCAGCTCCTCTAGACAGGTCCAGGAAGGGTGCAGGCAGCTCTCCCATCCCGCTGGAAGCTGGACAGCCTGCCCGAGTGGGTGCCCTCAGGACTGCCCTTAGAACTCAACAGTGAAATCCCAGGTGGAAGAGACCAAGGGATTTAAGTTTCAAAGGATTCAACCCTTGATTTATAAGACTCCTTTTGACAAACCTCTGAGAGGCAAAAAGGAAAGCCCTACTGGGTCCTGCCAGGCTCCAAAGATCCCCCAAGTTCAGGACCACACCAGTGTGTGCACAGGCGGCCCTGTGAGGACCACCCTCCCCTGCTTTAAAACAAGGCAGTTACTTCAAAGTCACCCAGTCAGCCAAATGTGACCTTGCCAATTAGCATGAAATTAGGGAATAAAAGATCACCCAAGCAACTGCATTCCATACTAGGTTTATCCAAACCATCATCTAGGAAAAACTAAAGATAGACATGTGCAGGACAAGGGAGCTAAGGGAGTGCAGGGGCTGAAGTTTGGTTTTGACCTCACATCCTCTGGCTGCAGTGCAGCTCCTGGGATTTAAATGGAGTTCCTTATTTGCATAAGAGTCAATTTTTTCTTAATTAACTTGCTTATTGTCATTTGAAGGGACCAGTGCAGAGCTCTTTTGCATTTTGCAAAAGCCGGCTTGTCTGTTATTTACACAAACTGCTTGGAAGCTCCAAGTGAGAGCCGGTTTCCTGAGTGAAATCTGGAATTCTCTGCTGGATGTGCATATTTGTTTCTTTACGGCAGGGCTGAACACTGCCTCCTGTGTTCCTGAGCCAGGACCCAGCTGCAGGCACTTTCAGTTTTTTCCCTTTTAATAGCTTTGCATCTAGGAGGAAAAAAAAAATGAACAGGCAAATTATACAGGGCTTGACACCTACAAGACGTGGCAATGTCCCTGGGAGCCTGTCTACATACAAACAAACATTTAGAGGAATATTAATATTTATGGATGCTCCCTGCTTCCCCTCTCTGTGTTATATATACACAGACCTTGTAGATTCATATCACCAGATGCAATGTAAGAGTCTGCTGAGCTAAAGCAAGGGCTTGAGCCCACGAGAAAATACTCTTTTCCATCTGCATTCTCACCTGTTGTCTCAGGACAGAATTTTGCCTGCAATCTTATTTAAGGATAAGTTTTGGTTGGATTTTCAAAACATCCCTCAGAGGATCAGCTCCCCAAAGGGTTAACATCAAAAATTAAAAATTATGTGACAGCTTTACCTATCAGCAGATCATCACACAGCGAACACCACAAAACTGCACGAAGGGAGTTGCTGAAGCAGAGCAGCTTCTCAGTATTTTGTCTCTGATAGTGGCCAACAACAGGTATTACGGAAGAATATACAAAGCAGTTATCAAGAACTTACTCATCAGAGAGCTCTGTTTGTAGGAGCTCATTTTTAAATGCTCATCCACTCTCTGTCAATCTTCTGCACTGAGAAACAAGATATGCAGCACCTGCCATGCTTGAAATAAGCTAAAACTTGGGATACTCCTAGCAACACCTGCACAGGTAACTCTCAAGCGAATGCATCTAACACTCTGTTTTAAAAGGAGACAGAAAATATCCTCAACGGCCAAGTGAAATCCCAACTTCAGCTTAACAGCACAGGATACCTGCCCTGCCCACAGTCCCCAAATCCTGTTCACCTGGGCACACCAATGAGTTCAGCAGGTGTTTCTCATTTGCAAAGGCTGAGAAGATAATTGCTAAGTCTGGCAAATGAGGGTAAAAGGCACAAGGAAAAGGGCACTATGTACAGCACTCCTGCTTTTGGAAATGGTTGCCTCAGAGAGGAATATTTAATATTAATAATATTGACTGTAGGAGTTCTATTTACCCTTCTTTTCCCTGTTGTTTTCATAGCAGTTCCATGTTCCTCTTGTCTCAGGCACACTGAAGCACTACTGAACACCAGCCACTTTCAGCAATGATATTTCTGACATTCCCATGGCAACAAGTTGTAATAGAGATCCTACTTTTAAAACAAAAATTTGGGTGGATACTGCCAAATCCCACCCTTTTAAAAAAATTTCTATCAGAAATAAACTTCTATCCCAACCATAGAGCCTCAAACTTCCTTTTTTCCTTTTTTTTTTTTTTTTTTAAATTTAAAAAAACCCTTTTAACATGCTTGCAGGGATTTGTTATTAGAGGACTTGTCATGAGCAGTGGGTGGAGCAGCCCAGGCCGTGAGGACACCAGAGCTGTTTTCAAACCGTCTCCGAAATGTAGGAACCAGACTGAAGTGTTGGGATCCACAGACACTCCTATGGTTTTGGTTCCACTTTGAATCCTCCTCTGAAAAGGCCTTGTTTTCCCAACTGCAGTTCAGATGAGGCCAGGATCGCACATGAACAATGAGCATCATTTACCACCGGCATGTGGATAAAGTCCTTCCTCAAAATGTGAACATTTTCTGTTCTCATGTAAACACGCTTTAATCTTTTGTACATTAAAGGTCACGGATGTATACTGGATTGCTTACAGACTCTAGCTGGTGCCTTTTCAAAGTCAGGGAGAATGTTCTCCAGATTACAATGCTGGTATATACAGTTGTGATTTTTTTTTTTAATGCTAATGATTTCCATCTTTGGAACAAACAAAATTACTACTAATTATGGTTTCCAGTCATTCAAATGTGGAGAAATCAGGCTCAAGAAGGAAGTTACTTCTACAACATGCATACACTGCTCTGCATTCATGTGGTTTGACGATTAAACTTTCTACAACCCACCTACGTACTATTATATTCTGTACAACTTCCCACTTAAGGCTTCACAGCAGTACTGCTTACTATATAGATGTGAACAAATCAGCATCTGAAACTTTAATTGAGATTTAATGTATTTTCATTAAAATCACTGACCACTGTGGATATATTTTAGCACAGTTTGATCTACTTGAAAGAAAATTCAGCTTTGTGCATCTGATGACATTAACCATCCTGAGCTCTGATACTGGTGCACATCTGTATATTTAAACAAGGACAAAAAGAATAAAACTCACTAATAACTCTGTTTCATTAATGTTACCATGATTCAGGCCTCAAAGGTTTCCTCCTGCACTGTCCCCCAGGAACACATCATCTCTCTTCAGATACCCTAGAGAAATGCCACAGGCCCACTGTGCAGAATCCAAACGAATGTACCTTAGAAACAATATCCCAGCAATTCATTCCTCTGAGTCCTCTTTCTTTTATCTATTTCTGGTTTACACAAATCTGTATTTTATGGATAAGGAAGTATCACTTTTTAGTATCATCAACGATAGAATTATCAGTTAGGAAGTCAGGGAGCACTTGGCACAGTGCTTTTAATATCACAGCATAAGCTCAGAGAAGTAGAAGACTCTGCAGATCTTTCTTTTTTTCTTAATTTTAACTTAAAATTATGGTGTTTGGACCCAAACTGGAAACCAGATCTACCCAGCTCCCTGCCATCCAAGCAGGATGCTTAAGCACATGGCAGGTAATTAACTCCTCGGGGCTCCAAGCCCCAGTGCCCGAGCTGCCTTTTTGAGTTTCCAGAACACGCTCTAGCACGATGATGATGATGGTCACGGGCGAACAACCGAGCCGAGCTCCTCTGCCTCGCCTTTGGCAGCTGCGCTCATTCTCGGGTGCACAACTTCGGGAACCACAGGAGCTCCCACAGCCGCTTTCAGACACCGCAGCACGGGATGGGGACCAAGCAGTGACCGTCCGCAAGCACCTGCCGGGCAACGCAGCCCCGACAAACCCGAACCGCTCGGCCCCGACCTGCGCCGGGCCCGCCGAGCAGCGCATCGCCGGCACCCACCGCCCGGTCCGGGGCAGGGCAGGGCAGGGCAGGGTTCGGCGACGCCCCCCGAGGAGCTGCCGAGGGCGCAGCAGTGCCCGGCACGGCCCCGCCGCCCCGTCGGGGCGCGGCCGCGGCTCCTCCTCGGCGGCTCCTCACCAACCTTCGATCGGCTTCAGGTAGTCGTAGTCGAAGAGGATGGAGAAGTCAAACTCCTCCTGCGGGCTGGCCGGCCGGGCCGGGCCGGGGCCGTGCCCGGGGTCCCCGTCCTGCGGGCCGGGCTCGGGGGCCGGGGCGCTCATGGCGGCAGCGCCCGCGGGCAGCGACGGAGCGGAGCGAGCCTGCCCGGTGCCGAGGGCACCCCGAGTGCAGCTCCGCGACCCCCGGCGGTGTCCTTCCAAGTGCGAGTGCGGAGGAGTCAGAGGGCAGGAAATAAAGGAGGGGATATAGCGGATAAAACAACAAAAAAAGCTGTGCTGGCGGAGGGCGCGGGTGCCCCCGACGGCGGGTGCGGGCGGTGAGCCCGGCGGCGGCACAGCAGGGACCGAGCAGTGGCAGCTTCCTGCTCCGGGCAGCCACCTGCCGCCGGGGCCGCCCCCGGGAGGAGGAGCCGGGACCGGCCCGGGCAGCACCGCACCGGCCCCGCAGCACCGGCACCACCGCACCGGCAGCGCAGCCCGCGGGGATCGCGGTGGGATCGAGGAGGAGAGGGGCTGCGGTCAGGGGAGGTGGCATGGACGTGGAAGGAGCAGGGCTGCGAGGGAAGTAACAGGCCTGCCCAGGCATGGGAGCCCCCAGAAATGACCCCCTGTTAGATGGGCATCTCTACTCTGCTACCCCATGTCGGGCATTACTTATTGCCTTGCATGTGGCCACCTCCTCCTCAGCAGTCAAGTCTCTTTCTGTTGAGGTTTCCAGGGTCTCCAGCAGCTCCAGGCAGTCCAATTGCTGCCCTTGCCTTCTCCAGGCTTCATTCGTGACACACCATGTGCTCCTGCCTCCCACTGCAGGCTGCAGCCAGGGCAGCAGCAGGCAGGCTTCTGCAGTCACAGGCCAACATCTCTTAACTGGAGCACCCTTAGAGACATCAAGTCCATCCTGCACAAAGCCTCTGTTCTCCTCCTGCCTTGCTCACAAACAGCGTTTCAGAGAATGGGTTCACTCCATGTTCCCTGCTGACCACACCGCTGGTGCTGCCAGCTTGCCCAGGTCCCCTCAGCCACCTCCGCCACATTGACTCTATTCATCAGCATCTTGCCCTGGCCCTGCACAGGGTGCTGGTCACTGCCTCCAGGCAGCCTCCTACCCCTCCAATGGCTGCAACAACCACCAGTGACTTTAGTCGTGGGTAACTGGAGACCCTAAATTTGTGTGTTCAGAGGATCTGTGGTCAGAAGGCTGTTCCCTTGCACATACCTGTTTGTATGGTGCCCTTTATTGGCGTACAGATGGCTGTCATCAGGTCTGCGAGTTTGAAAAATGCTCTTAGTCTGTAGACAGGGCAGGGAGGCAAAGGCAGAGGGACCAAGATCATTAAAAAAGTATTTTGGTGTTTACTTCAGCTTGTTTTTATTTGCTAAGCCTGTCAGCACGGCAGCATTAACTACATGACAAATCTGACCCCACATTACTTGTCTAAGTTCACAGAAAGTCTGTTTTAGAGCACACATGGACCAGCATCTCTACATCTGGGCTTATACTCTATCACCTTTCTCATTAGCGTGTCCAGCCAATTAATGACAAACTGCCCTCTCGTCACATTCTTTTGCTCCATCCTTTGCTAGTCCAGAGGGCAAGAACTCAAACTTTTCCTACAGTTTGAAATCAGTTTCTATACTGAGCTTCAGAAGCCCAGTACTGGTAAGTCACCCAAGGCAGCTACTGGGAGGCATCAGAGGCACCTGTGGGGGAGCAGAAACACCACGTAGGGCTGGAGCTGAAAGGGGAGTCAGGGAGCAGCAATACCAGCTGTGGGGCTGCATGAGGGTGGGCAGGCAGCAGTCACACTGGAATCAGGCCTTGTGGCAATAATTTGTTAGTAAAAGTGCCAAGGGATAGAGGAATCTGACTGTCAGAAAGGCCAAGATCCTGCAGATGGGATGTGCCAGGGTGTTTACTGAGGGATTTACAGAAGGAGATGGTGAGCTGGACATGGTGGGAATCCTGCTGGTATATTCATAGAATCAACTCTATGCATTCACTCCATACATTTCCCACTGAAGTGCAATTTAAATGGAGAGGGAAAAGCCATTGTTCCAAATTCACAGCACTAGATCAGTAAGTGATGTCAGAGCTGTCAGTGCCAAGCTTTAACACTGCAGAGACTGAAAGGGCAACATTTTTTCTCATTAATGCATAATATACATAGGAACACGATGGTTTCCTTGGATCTAACTACTTGGACTTTCTCCTGCACACACTGCCAAAGCCACCGGGGATGAAGCTTTGCTGGGTTCCAGTGGTCAGCACACAGCCCTGCAGGGTGTCCACACACGTGTGTGAGCAGTGTGGAAGGACCACAGGCTGTGTCCATCCCTTGTGCCACACGACGCTGCTTCCTGACTCCTGCTCCTTGCTCCCTGCTGGAGCAAAGGGACTGCTGGAGCCTGTTTTGGAGAGGATCCAGTGCTCGCTCTGTGGTTGAGCTGGAGACCACAGCTCAAGACTACCTCATCTGCCGCAGCAATTCCCAGCCTACATGAGGCACTGGCTCTGCAGCTCCGGAGTGTCTCCCTCAGACAGACGCCAGGACAGACGGGGGAGCTGGAGCAGCCGGTCATTAGCGGTCTTGGGACTGACATCCACAAATGAGGCCACCCCAGAAAGCTGCACATGGGGCTGAGCTCTTACCCTCAGGAACGTGAGGCTCCTTGGGGAGCTCGTGCTGCTCTCTCTGAGGGCTTGATTTGTTCTGAATTGTTTAAACGTATATTAAACTGGACTATTTATATCTGTTGTACAATGATCCTTACCGTTTGCTGCGTGCTGGCTTTTTATCATTGGCCTTTCTGTTTAAAATTCATTAGGAAAACCAAATATACTTGCTGATCTTGGCTTAGCATTAAAGAGAGCTGTCACCCTTGCAGCTAACAGCACATGGAGCACAATTGGAGAGCGTCGATTGTATCAGCCACAAAAAGAAACGACATGAACAATAACATCGGACTTTTAAAGTGAGATGTGGGTGACTGGCAGGAGAGTACGGGGAAACGACCCCACTTCCTGCTCAATCTTTATCCCGTCCCTTATTTCTGAGCTTGCCTGCAATCCATTAAGCATGTGAAGTTTCAAACTTATCCTCAGCTACTCCTAGAATTAGTAATACTCCACAAATGGAAAATGTACCTTTTGCTTTCCAAGGCGACCGTGTCACGCGAAGTAGTTTTGCTGCTAATACGCGTAATCATAAATTCTGACACTGGCGAGGAATTAAGGCAACAAGACAGCAATGAGAAAAGTGTTAGAGAAATGTAGGAATTAGCTCAGCTTATAGGATTCAACTTCTTTTTGCCCAGCAGACAACTTGACAGATGTCAAGGAGCAAGAGTGACCAGGCATCGATTGAGTGGATTCCCCCTGCTCCCTCCTGCAGCTCTCAGGGCAGGTAAGGACACTGGGCCCAGGGGATCACTGTGGCATAACCTATAGGAATAACAGTTTCCACGTGCTCTGAGTGCACAGAAATGTGAGTTCTAATGCTCTACACTGCAGGCTGCGTTTGAATCTATCAGTGCATTATTTCAAGGAGAAATGGTACAAATCCACAAAATACAGATCTGGCCAAAATATTAGAGGTGTATGAAGCAGCTGCAGAATTCAGTTCAAGGGACAGGTGTCATTTCTAGAACCCTCTAGAGACTAAGTGTAGTTTAGTTTAGACCCAAACCAGGCTCTCAAGCTCATAATGAGAATAGTTTAAACATTGTAAATGGTTTAAGTTTTAGCTGTTAATAACTATGTAAGTGACAAATACTACCCACGGTCTGTCATTAATAATTACCAATGAAAAAAAAGGCAGGGAAGCTGCTAGACTTAAATAGACTGTGGGCTCTTCAGTTCAACACACACACACACAGAAAAATCATCTGGCCACTCCAAATCAAAGGAAAAACCCAAACAATGTGACCAACACTTCCCAGTGCTTGTTTTCCATTAGTCCTGGAGTGGAAGGTTGGAATACAATGTCCAAAGACCGGAAATACTAGTTGGTTTTCCTAAATCTCAGTCTTTCTCATATCAGAAACACTTTCTCTCTGCAAGGACCCTCCATGTATTTCTCCTGTTACCACTATCAGAAGGCCAACGTGGCCCCAACCCTTGGCCACTGGTCACAGCTCCACTTGGGCTCACAGCATCCACTGGAGATCTGGGAGTCAGCATTAACTCCCGGGTTTTATTCTGTAAAGCTGTTTTCATGAGCCAAAAAGGTGTTTCAAGAACTGAAGCAAAGTCTGTCCTTGGCAGCATTAACAAAAATTGCAGCCACGTATACTTGCAACAGGCTTCACACAGAGCAGGACTGGAAATACATTGTGTTGCCATTTCAGGGAACTGGAGAATGGAAGGAGTCCTTTTCCACATAGTTGGATCAGTGCTTGCCTTTGGCAGGGCTGTGCCTCAATAAACTTTAAAAGTATGTGAATACTGGACTGCCCAGGTACTAGGGGACAGGGAATCCAAAAGCAAAGCTAAGAAAGAGTGGTTTCTAGTGTAATACAAACTGTGACTTAAAAAGTACTTAACATATTTCTCAGGGTTTAAATGTACTGCAAATGTAATTTATCATTTATTCTTTTAATTTCATTTTATTATTATACTGTCCCACTGTATTCCCTGTACCAGTAACTTCACTACCGCGAGAAATCAGAGGATGCCCCAAGCTGAAGAAAGTTTTATATGATTTTCTCAGAGATATGGTGACTGTGCTAATTATTATGTGGCTCCACACGAGATGTAATTTACACTGAAGCTGTAATACTGCTATACTTTCATTTAAAACCTTTTAACAGAAAAAGCGATAGAAAAAAGTGGATTAAGAATGCTGCTTGTCTATTTAACAGCTAAAACCCAAAGAAAATATGAGTCAATGCTGTCTTAAAAATCTAAGTGTTCTAATGGTGTATGTGGCAGGCATTAGAAATTTAACAGGCAACTAAAACTTGCACATGGACTTAATCCAAGTTCTTTAAAATGAGCTCAGACTGTGAGTGACTAGTTGCTTGGTCTGGAGTGTGGGGAGTGCTATTAGAGAAAAAAAAAGGAGGGAGAGAGAAGGGAGAAATATCTGGTAGTTCCTCTGAGAGACACATGTGCACACACACTGCTATTCAATTTTGGGGTGAGGCTGAGTCAGAGATATTACCCCCAATTTCAGGCTTAAAGTGGTTTGGCAATAAAGGACAATGGAAAAATTGCTCATATCTCCGTGTTCCCATTAAGTTCTGAAGTCTGCTGTGCAAACCAAAGGAATGCACATATCATAGTTTTTAAATTAAGCCAGTAGTGGAAAATAAGTTCTAGGATATTATTATCCTTGGCTACTTAAAAAAAAAAAAGAATGATGAAACATTTTACTTAGAATATCTACTGGAATGTCATAAAAGAGTGCTCCAGTTATGTCAGTGTCCCATCTGGGAATGTGATTCCTACCCTGTACGAGAGACTCTGAAATCATTTGCTGACCGTAGCTGGTGTAACTGTGTCCCACAGGACAGGCTGACTGATAGATGGGGGCTGCTTCAAGGGACAGAGCGTTCACAGATGTGGGACCACAAGATGACGCAGGGACTCATGGTCACCTGGTGAAAATCCCTGCTGTGGCTGACCCTTGCAGAAGCACAGCTTGGGGAGCAAAACTACTGAGGCAGCTTTTTGCTGGCTGGCTGTTAGGCTATGGAGAGCCTTCATTCCTCAGTTCAAGCCTGCTCTAATCATAAAAGGGGATGAGGGCTTAAAAGTATTAACACATCATCATTTACACACCCTGTATTAGTAAGACTCTTACACTTTGTTGTGGGTGCAGAAATCCTCCCAAAGCCTGAGACCGATCCCAAAAATGCCATGTGCTATTAACTGCTTGCAGTTTCATGCTGCTTTTTCTTTGTGGAAACGTCAGGAGCAGCCTCATGACACGAGGGCAAGTCAGTGTCAGGGTCTGCTCCCATCACCACTGCACCACTGACAGAAGCATTTGGCATAAAAGGGAAAAATATCTTCTGGGACCCAGGAGCATCTCTAGGCTCCATGGTGCAACTGACTGCACTGCTCAGCTGGCTACTGTGATCTCGAATATTTGATCTGGCAATAAAAATAATAAATCAGTGCTTTTCATTTTGGGCTGTGACTGCAGGGCTCTGGGGAACAAATAGCTGCATAGGAGTCATGGTGCTGTCACTGGAGAGCTGCCTCATGCTTTGATCCACTCCTATCCTGTGGCAGGTGAATGCAAGATCACTAAGAAGAGCAAGAAGTCTCCTCATTCCCTTTGCTGCTCTCTGCAGCAAAATAACTTTCACAGCGTGTTGTGAGAGTGACTAAGAACAGATGGAGCACTCAGGAGAGTTTTGTCTGGAGAAAGCAGAGGAGACACGAGGCAGGGCAATGGCCTGATCCTAAGGCGGTATAAAGCCACTCAAAGTCTTTCCATTGGCTTGTCCGAGAATCGGAGCTCTCGGATGATCCCCTTTGGGTGTAGGTGTTAACGAGTGTGTTTTGGCAGGTGCTTGGGGAGCTCGCTACGGCAGGAGAAAACAAACAGCCGCTACTAAGGGCCCTTCAAAGGCAGCCCTGCGGTACTCGGCTCGTCCCCCGGATCCCGCACACCCTCCGCCGGCCCCGGGCGGCTCTGACTCAGCGGCCAAGCGGCGGCTGCCAGCGCGGGCGGAGGAATCGAGGATGGAGTGGCTGGATGGAAGAGCGCTTCCCTCCTCCACCTCCTGCCCCTTCTCCCCAGCCCGGCAGCCCAGTCAAAACCCAACTCACCTGCGCCTGCCTCCCGGCCGGCGGGCGCGGCGCACCCCGATCATCCCGGGGGAGCAGCCGGGCCGGCCGGGCGGGGGCTGCGGGGCCCGGCGGGGGCAGCCGGGCTCACTGGTCCACGGGTGCGATACAGGAGCCGGGCTGCGGGAGGCGAGGGCTTTCCTCGCGCGGAGCATCCTCCGCACGGATCGCCCGCTGGTGGCCGCGCCGACCCCGAGAGCCCCCGGCACGGCTGTGCTCGGAGCCCCCTCCCCAACACTGCCCGCAGAGGTGCCCCCTGCCCCGCTCCGTGCGAGCCTGCAGCCCCCTCCGCCTCCCCTCGCACGGCCCTTCGCCCGGGGCCCGCGGAGGATGCCGGAGGAGCCGCAACCGCCCTATCCCCGAGCCGGCAGCGGGGAGACCTGCGCTGCGGAGGGGGGTCGTGGCTCGGGTCGGGGCGGCCGCGCGGGGGGCGCGCACGGGGCTGACAGCGGGACAGGCTCCTCCTCTCGCCGCGCTTAACTCTTGCCTCCACCGGCCCCGCGCACCGCGGCCGGAGCCCCCCGCCCCCGAGCCCCCCGCCCCGCCGCACGGCTCGTCCGTACCCGCCCCGGGGGGGACCGACCCGGCGGGACCCGCGGGGACACCGCGAGGGCGGCGCGGCCGCGCAGCCCCGATCCGGCCCCGCGGGCTCCGACGGATCCCGGGAAGCCGCTGCGACGCCCCGGGCCCCCGACCTGGCAGGCGGCGGAAGGGTTAAGCGGCCGGGTTAGTCAGCGAGACTCCTGGGGTGATGGCTTGGAAGAGGAGAGTCCCTCTGGCTGGAGTTTAAAGGAGGCTCCTCCAGACTGATTTGTACCGCCGTGGCGGAGCGCATCAAACCAAACCAAACCTAAAGCCTAAGTGCAGTCCCTTTCCCGAGGGACTTTCTCGCCATGAACCCCCTCCTGCCCACCCAGCCTGCGGTCGGACAAACCCCCGGGCCGGGGAGGGACCTGCCGAGCCCCGGGGAGGGGAGCGCACAGGGGGGCACACACAGCACACAGAAAGCTCAGCAGTCAGACCCTACCTTGATCCATAGACCTCATGATGTGGTGGTAGTGTACCAGCCTGCAGGCAGTTTCTCGCTGCATCGGGAATTAAAAAAAAAAAAAAATCAATAGCAGGAAAAAAAAAAAAAAAAAGGAAAAAAAATCTCCTTTAAACCATGTTCAACCAGTGCTGCCCTGACAGAGGGAACCCCTCTTGCTCGCCTCCTTGGTAAGTGTTTGGAGGTGCAAAGAGGGATCCGAACTGGGCTGAGCTTGTTCCTGAAGTGAAGTCGGTTCTCTGCTCTGAGATGAGGGTTACTAGAGAGGGAAAGGCCACTTCCTTCCCTGCTCCGAGTGTTTATAGTCTTTGAATGCTGTAAAATAACGGGATTCCCTCACTGTTTCCTCCTGTTTATCCCAGTGCCATGGAAACCCCTGGATCGCTTCCATCTCCCAAACTGAGGGCTTTCCTGCAACTTCACACTCAGGAATCCATGACGTCTCCCAGCTCCGGGCCAAGGCAGCTCTGCGGCTTTCTCAGTCTGCAGCACAAGCACTTAATTGTTGAGCAGAAAGTTAGAGAGCGAGAAAGAAAGAAATATGGATGATGTTAAAAATCCCAGTGTGTGCTTTTTAAACAAAACTTGCAGGAACTGCAAAGCCTTTCAAAGCAACAGGGCTTCTGTGCAGAAGTTTTCCTTCTTCCCAGTAGAGACAAGCTCGGGCTCCTGCTGCTTCCACCTTTGAATAAATCATTCAGAAAAGCGAAGTCCCCAGCTTATATTTATGTCTTTTAAATTCACCAGCACCCTATTAATACCCATCTTATTACTGGCATAGCTTTTGGCTTTTAATTACCATTGGTTCAATTTTTCATACAAAGAAGAAAAGAAAAATTAAAAATCAGTGTATTTGTTTAGTGGTGTTTCACAGACCTCTCTCTGTTCCTATTTTTAGATCAATTTAGTAGGGAGAGGAACAACCCCATGGATTTCCACTCATACACGTGGAGCTTAGCAAGAATGAAATAGCCAAGGAAGCCTCCGAAACCAAGACAACCCCTGTGTGTTTACACGTTCTATGTATAAACAGGAAAATAAAGCAAAAGAAAACAGGAAAATAAAGGCAGAGATGTCATGAACTGTTGCTGTCTCACAACGTATAGTTTTCACTAGTGTGTTGAGGAGCATCTGCCTCTCGATTCGATGCTGGGCTCTGGATCTCCGTGCAACTGCACTTGCAAGGAGTTTTTTCCAGCAGAGATGAAGAGGTCACATATATAAACGATTCTCCGGGGAGCGAGGCAGTTCTGCCGCCCCTCGGGGTGCGCTGCGAGCCGCGTGGCTGCCGGGGTCAGCCGGAGCCCCGGGCTGAGTCACGGCAGCGGGACTTGGCCGTGCTGCGTGCGGAGGGGTGCCTGGCACCCGCACCGCATTTCCATTTTTCACTCCCCAGATTGACTCGAATGAGGCATCGCAATCAAACTTTCTGCTTCCCGGGTTTGTTGTCCTGCAGGCTAGCAACTGCAGCAGCCCAGGGAAACTCAGCGCACCTCACTTTCCTACCCTTTGTCATCTTTGGACACGTCGGTGCGGAAATACCTTTCCCAGCCCCGCGGGCCCGTTATGCAACCGGCTGGCCCCGGGGTGCGGGGGACCCCAGTCCCGGTAACCCCGCTCCCCCCGGAGCCCCCGCAGTGAGTCCCCCCTCGCACCCTGCCGGCTCTTAGAGAAGCCTTTTCCCCCCCATTGCTGCAGGGCTGAGCTCCGGCCCCCCGTTCCCCCAGCACCGGCACAGCGCCCCGGCCGCTGTCCCGTGAGGATATTCCAGCCCGAGCTCGGGATGGCGGGGAAGGACGGAAAAGTTGCACCTGACCCTCAGGCTCGTACCTGGAGGCTTTGCCCGCTCACAGCCCTCTTAGCGAGCAGCTTTGAAGCCACGAGCGAGATCCCATAAAACCCCTCAGCGCTGCTCCCGCAGCGCCCCCGGCCCCACGCGGGACCCCGCAGGTCCTGGCCCCTCCGCACAGGTGTCACACCTGAGTCACCGGCGTGTTTGATCGGACCCACCATTGGCATCAGGTGAAGCAAAGTCAGAACCACCCGATTCCTATTTGGAAACATATTAAAAGGAAACCGAGGCTGCCGATTTGCTTGGAGAGCAAAACCATTTTAATTAATTATTAGGCGGGAGAAATAAGTAATTAACCCAGCTTTCAGCCCTGTCACCCAGACTCCTCTCTGTGGCTCTGACCAGGCACTCCAGCATCCCTCGTTATAGTTGCACTGGGAAGCGCGGAAAAGAGAACTGGGACAGGGGCTTTAGGCGAGCGGGGCAGAGAAGCAGAGCTGGGAAGGGGCGAGCTGAGGGCGAGCAGCCCCGTGCAGGGAGGGCACACACACAACCTGGGGGGCCCGAGGGCACCTGGCCCTGCCAAAGGGTATCCCAGAGCGAGCGGAGAATGGGCGATCCCGACGGAAAGCTCGGCCTCCTCCCACGCGGAGCTGCAGCGGGGGAGCAGCCCCGGCTCCGCGGTTTTGGGCACACAGGTTGGCTGCCCTACGCTGCCCCGTTTAAAAATACAATGTCTTTCTTTTAATAGCTCAGTTTGATCAGCTCCCGCTAGTTCACATGACAGGGTTTTCCTAAAATATCTTCTTCCACTAAGTTTTTTCCAACTTAAAACTGCTGAATCCTGCTACCCAAATTAAACTCAGTGCAAAGCAAAAAAAAAAAAAAAAAAAAAAAAAAAAAGTGAAAGAGGGCTGGCGGCTGCCTCCGGACTAGCATTCCCCAAACCGGCATATGACACAACTGTAAGATTTCCAAGGCTTTTGGAGAGTTCAGCGAGAGAATCGTGTCCTCCACTGGCTGCAGCTTCCCCGCTGAGTTAAACTTTCCTGACGGAACCTTTCTCCATCTGGCCGCGGCTCCAGCGCGTTGTGAGCGGCCGCGGAGGAGAGGGGGATGTAGTTCAAGTCTTATATAACCGTGCAAGCTGGATGCGGGGGCAGAGACTTTCCCTAGAAACGAGAGATTTTTATATATATATAGTTATTTTTAGCTTCCTTTTTCAAAGGAAGGCCAAATACCTCCGACTTTCCTTTGCTTTCTTATTTTGGTATCACTAAGGGATTTTATTTTTGGAGGCAAGGAGCTATTAATAGCTAATATTTTTAGCTATTTATTCCCTCTTTAGGAGAACACTTCCTCTTCCTTTTAGGGGCATATTCTGGACTGCATCCCTACCCCCAAAAACACCCCCCCCACCCCCCCACCCCATGCCCATGGCACTCTCTGGGATTTGCCAAGAGGATGTATGGCTTCAGGGACAGGGGAAGGGGTGCATCTCCTGGCGCTGGCACTGACCCCAAGCAGCTCCCTGGCTCGGGGGATGGATTTGGAAGCTGAACTTGTCCCCGAGAACAGCCCGGCTGGTCCTCACCGCCGGGCTCCCGGCCCAGGAGGCCGAGTGAGGAACTCCCTGCCCAGCAGAGGAGAGGTGCAGGTGGCCAGGGAAGGTGGCAGCCGGCCTGGGGAGCCAGGTTCCTGGGGCCCCGGCCCCAGGGGAGTCCCTGGCTTCCCCTGGCAGCCACCTACAGCATCACCCTGCACCTCCCACCAGAGGATGAGCCTCCCCACCCAGCTCCATGCAGGCAATTGGCAATAAAAACTATTCTTTTTTAAAATTATTATTATTTCTCATGCTCTTCAGGAGATAAGGCATCAAGGTTTCCTGAGGATGTGCTCTCTGGCCATTGGGGCAGCTGCCTGGATTTTATCATCATAGACTTCATGGAGACATCTCTGTTTTCCACTTGCAAAAGGTATTTCAGTCTCACAGCAACAATAAGTATTTCTGACAAAAGCTCCTCACCCTTCCAAAGTAAATACTGCTCTCCCCAATCTGCCCTCACACACAATGAGTCCCAGCGCAGCCTCCACACGTCTGAGACGCTGAGCAGAGCGGGGCCTGGGCACCACATTCCCACACTCTGGCCGTGTCCTCATCACACCTCTCTGCGCTCTGAGGTCCTCTCAAGAACCCAGCAGTTCCCCAGCTGCAGCTCAGCCTGCTCGGGTCCTGTAAACTGGCATCTCCCTCCCTTTTCCGAGCAGTCCTGAAGCGTCCTGACTGCACGTTACCAACTCAGGCTTTTTTCTGACAATGCACTTGTCTAAATGACATATTCACTCACTTTATTAAGATATAAACAGAGTGTCTGATCTTGTAATGAGCTCCACGTGGCCCAGGGAATCCACCCACATAGAGCTCTCCAGGACTGGAACTAGAACTGCTTGAATTTTTCCCAAATGAGAACTAGCTTTTCATCTACAATTGAAAATTCTGCTTTGGGAAGAGATGTCCAATAAACAGCCTTTTGTGAGAAATGCCAATTCTTCTACTCAGCCCTGGATTTCTAGCCCCATCAAAAGTTGCTACCTGGGAAATTCCCATTGTTGGTCACATAGGATTAGAACTGGCTTGTGAATATCCTTCCCTTTGCATAGAGCAGGAGAAAAAGGGACAGGAAGGAACAACATACACTGTCCAAGGCCATGTTGTGCAGGTCCACAGGCACCTGCCAGCTTAGCCCTTAAGCTGCTCCGTCCTATGCCCATGCCTGGGACAGGGGAACATTGGGATTCCTCTCCCGCCTGCTCTGTTCGGTGAAGCTGGACACCACAGGGATCCTGTCCCCTAAATTACAGTTGCTACAACAGTACAAGGAAAAGAGCTGTTCCCTTTTGCACATTGCTTCCAGCTCACAGAGTTTATGGAATGGGAACAGCATCATTAATTGATTGCTCTTCCCAGCTATTCAACTCACCTTTCCCTTCCAAGGAGTTACTGTAAAGAACCAAGGTAGGAATTTGAAGAAATGCTTCTGATTTCAAATGATGAGCCCTTACCCCCAGCTGTTCCTTTCAGGAGGTGGGTTCAGTATCCCCCCCAAGTACATGTTCACACACCAGTGGCTTCACAGTTCTCAATGCGGACCTTCCTCCAAGTCCCACAGAGCAGCAAGTGCCTCTCCAGGGAGACTGGGGGATGTTTGCAAAGATTTTGGAAAGGGAAAGGATGTCACAATTGAATGTTAGTCCAGGACTGAGCAAACCCAGACCAATATGACTGCGAAACCCACCACACTCACAGATTACGTGCACTCAAATGCCCACACCTGTTTATTCCTGGCTCAGCTGGAGAAAACAGCCAAGGGAAATTTTTTTTCACACAAACTCAGAGGGAAAATAGTAGTTTAGATTGATATTCTTGAATCTAAAGACAGCCTACCACCCACTATCAGGGCACTGGCAAAAACGTGTGTATAAATTGATAGTATTAATTTCAGTTACATTAAGACATAAAAGTTGGTTTATTAATAATAAACCCACAAATTAATCAAGTTAGACACCTGTGCATTAGGTTCAGGATGGAAACACTGATGCAGTCATTCATTATATCATATGATGGCTAAACTAAATAAAGATAATAAAGAAAGGTTATGACTGTTTTGAAAAGGTGGTTTTAGTCCTTTAATATTAGTGCCAGGGTGAGGGAATCTGATATTATATCCTGAACAGAATTTATAATTCATTACTGGGGCTCTGGCCACACCCGGAAGCTAATCTAGAATTTCACACATTTAATGAACTTCATACTTGAAATATGTGGTCTGTAAAATCTGATTTACACTGTTGTTAAAATAGCTGGTGTTTGAAAGAGAATATATTTTAAAGTAAATTTGTGCACAAAGTTTGTTGTGTTTTTTATTTTCTAAAAACCCCAAAGCCGGTCATTAATTTACCCCAACACATATAAAACCTTCCCTACAGTGTAACTTCTATTGCAGTATTTCTTTCAGCACCTCAGATTTACTCACTAAGTTTCTTTAGGAGTAACTGCACTCAGTTATACAAAGGGGCAGAGAGCCCCACCATGGAACTGTAGGCACTTCAGTCGTTAAGTTGACTTGACAAGTCAGTTCATGATGGAGTCCAGGGTCTATAATTAGTCCTTACCTGCCACCACCATAAAAGCCCTGCATTAGGTCAGTCCTTGCTTGGGCCATACCCTGCAATCCCGGCTCATTCAAGCATGTCAGCTTTTTATTGGATGTTAACACCTGATATTTCCTCCAGGCTCTGGTTTTACTGAAGGCTTTGTGGCATTATGTTCTTCAGGGCTGGAATGGCAGCAGGAGCTGAAAGAGAGAGGAGCGGGAGCCACGTAAATCACTGCCCGGCCTGGAATCCTGACGGTGAAAGATCACAAAGACACCTCGACTGCTGGAGGAAATGGTTGTCATTCACAGGTGAAATACAAGAGGTTTCTTTCTGCTGAAGGCAATTTATGGTGAACATGGCACCTGTAAGAATTAGTTCCACACTTCGGTAATGAGGACTCGTAAGAATTCAACTCAGATTTGAACAAAACCTGAGGGTTGTGTGAGGGGGTCAGTGAGTGTGACCTGTTCATTTACAGCAGCCACGGGTCTTCCACTGAGATACTAACACAGTGCTCATGTTCCATCTGATTTGGGAAAGATTTTTCTTCTTACGGGTTAGTGTTGAAAATAAAGATTTCACTTAGATAATTTGGTTTTTTGGATTGTTTCTAGGAAAGATCAGACATCAAAATCTGATCAGCAGGAAGTTCGAGACTTCCTAGAGACAAAACTGGGCAGCTTCGAAATAAACTGAGAAATTCTGGCACTAGTTTCAGCCTAAAATGTAAAGTCACTTTAATTTATCTGGACCCAGATAAGAGGCGGCAATGCATCTTGACAAATAAATGAATGGATACCAAAGACTGAAAGAGACATACCTGGAGAAAGTGAGACAGATGAGGCACTGAGAACATCTAAACTTGGTCTTTTAGAATTTGTGGTTTTTTTTTTCCTTTTACAGCCCAGGTGTCAGGGCAGAAAAGGCCCAAGTTCCTGTGCCACACTGCAAACAATAATTGATAAATGCCTCTTTGGAGAAGCTTACAGCAGACAATGATGGTGTAGATCCTGTTTAAAACCAGTCTTCCTCTTCTCCAGGGGTTTTACTTACCATGGACACAGACAGACAGAGGTAAGGAGAGGAGCCAACATTAGTTTTCAGCTCTCCTCAATGGGGCCTGTCCTCTAACTGTTGGAACAAGATGGAAGCCAAAGGCAATAAAAACATTCAAGGTCCCAGTCCCAAACTGTCACCCTGGCCCACCCAAGAGAGACAATTCACACGGGGAACCTTCCTGTGCAGTGACCTGTGCTGGTAATTCACTGGAACCCACTGCACTGGAGGGGAGATACTGTCTGACAGAGGGAATGCTGATCCTTACCAGTGGGCCTTTTATTCCAAACCTTAAATCTCAAATTCACAGAGGTGCAGAGGGATCCTGCCTTTGTGGGCACCATCCCTTGCCTTTCCCACAGCTTTTGTGAGTGCTGTTCCTTCCCACGGCAGTTACACCATTGCTGCGGAGCAGGGAATGTGCTTCAGCGAGACCACTGCAGGGCATTTTATGTTAAAGTGTCACTGACAAATGTGTTGTTCCCAATTTAAATAAGAATCCTGATCAATAGCAAGTGGCTTCACTTTTGGACAAGCCACAGGTTGGTGAAATCTGCCACTGTACGTGTGACACGTCCTAAACCCAGCAGATGCAGCCCAGGACAGATCCATGCCCACAGCACAGGAATGTAGCGCCTCAGCACAGCTTTTGCAGAGCAGATGTGAAACACATGAGCAAATCTGCTGAAAACACAAGCATAGGACATACCTGCTCCCCAGTGCCCACCAAGGTGTGCTCAGGGGGTACTGCTGAGCTGACTAAGCAGAATCACTCGGCACAATCAACTCACCTCTTCTCACGCTCTTAATTTATACTGCGGGTAATCCTACTTCTACCCTGGTAAACAAGTTTCTGGACATGGTTAAGCTACTCAGAGTGTACATTTAAAATAAAATCTGTTTCACATAAAAGGACAAATGAGAATGACTATTACCCCCATCTTTAATGCGCTAAATTCTTTTGCACAGATTGTTCTTGTTACTACTTCTTTCTGAGAGGGAATCTGAACAGCAGACAATATTCTTCCTTACGTGGACAATTCCAGCAAGCCAAGAGCGGGAGGCTTTAAAGTGAGAATGCAATGATTTTAAAGCCCTTTTTTGTAACCCACTCACTCAATAACAGTTGGGTCTTAGGCCACGAAGGGGGGAAGAGCAGCAGAGAGAAGGACATTCTTCAGAAGGCCAGATCCTGCAAGATGCTGGTCATCTATAACTTTAATCACAAGCTGCTAAAATTTAGAGATCTGCCACATAACCTACAGAGCCCCACAGCACCCAGAGAGCTTGAAGCCCAGAAAATGCAGCTTATGCCCTAAGGGAGCCACAGCATCAGCTTTGAAACTGGTCTTAAGCAGGCGCTGGACCAGAACTCGGTGCTACTGGCAACTGCTGCCACACTCCAAGTTTTTGCCTGGATTACCTGTGCAGTTACAGTGGCGCCTTTTCTGCAGCCAACTGCTGCTCACAGTCAAACTCTCCACTCCCACAGGCAGTTGCAGAACACTTAGCACAGATGGAATGTGGATCCGCAGATCCAGGTGGAAGGTGGAAGAATCCAGTGAATTTCTTGCACTGGGGCTTATCAATACTCCAAATCATGAGGACGCGACTTTTTTGAAACCTGCAATCACATTCTTAATTTAAAACCAGACATCTGAACACTCTGCGGAATAAGTAACTTTCCTATAGGATTGACTCCAATACTTAAGGTGCAGAGAAAGTTTAATCATGAAAATGTGAATCTTGTCCTGCATTCCATGCTCTGCCATGGACTGTGGGGACAGCCCAGACCACAGGTTCTCTCTGCTCCCATCTCCTACCTGTGAAAGGGGAACAGGAACAGTTCCCTTTCTCTAGTGAACATTTATCACAATGACATTTAACACCACAGGAATGCAGGGGAGAAGGGGCAGTGTAGATTTGCAGCTGCCATGACTCGGGCCATCAGGAGGTGAAGACAGAGCAGGTCGACCAAGTTTTCTTCTCTCCCAGTGGTTTATGGTCCAGGAAAAACTCCGTACAGCTCCATACAACACATCAGGCACAGGGCCAGACACCTAATTACAGCCAGCACCTATTCCTTTTTCTTTTTTTCAGGAGAAAAAGGGGGAGATAAAAAAAAAAAAAGACACACTTGTGTAGAATACAACCACAATTTGAAAAACAAGGCCACTGGCATTCTCTGGTAAAGCCTAGGCTGAAAACTTATCCCAGGATGCGTGATCTTCCAAAAATCTGCCAACCCCTGCAGTGTTCAAACTTCTTGTATGACCACAGCCACATGAAGAATGGAATGAAACCCCATGGAAATCTTTGACATTTCTACTATTATGCAATGTTTGGGTGAAAAAAAAAATTGCTGAAATTCTCCTTCCCCTTCCAGAGTGAGTTTAGAAAAACTATTTCTAGCTTTTTTTTAATTACACATTTCACCATTAAAAAGAAACCATCCATAAATTAAAAGAACCACTAACTAGGACTTATGTAACCCATTTAGAGTGGGAAATTGGTAACACTTGGGAGCAAAGTCTGTTCCTGTAATTTCTGGAGTCTACACCATTCATTTGATGTGTGCAAACATCACAAAAATTGTTTATTTAATATTTGCATTAACTATTTTATATAAAAAAAGTTAATGATGAAAAAGAGCATCTGTGTCCTATGGAATCTAAAATAAACACTTTCATAGATGTTTAATGATCTGAGGGATAGTTTATCACTGCTTTCATTAAATAGTCTCCCAAGTTAGAGATTTACTTTACCCAATTCCATTTTTAATTTTCTTTTTTTTTTTTTTAAGTGTTTATGGCTCTACTACATTTTTGGTAGAAAACTGTTGTACTGTGTTCATAATCAACATTATGGACATTTCCCCAGTGGAGAATATTCCATGTTAAACTCCTGCCTCTCCCTCATTTCTCACCCCGCGCTGGGGCAGCCAGCCCTGGCCCTGGGACTGCTCTTGTGTCGAGCCAGTCACTTAATCAAATGTTCAAGTGATGAGAACATTCCAAAAATAGCTGTTCCTATTGCATCACTGCTGTTCCAAGAGCTGCAAGTATGTATGTTTCAAATGAAAGACTTTCCCCTAACTCCCAGCAGTGGGTACCAGCAGGAACGACCCTCTTAAGACTCATAGAAGTCTGAATTTAAGGAAGCAGCTCTACACTGATCAGCACGAAACACTGATCATTTCTTGCAAATGCATTTCCCACACGAACAAATTAAAGTACCACAATGCAACTTGCCCTACATCCTGACAATTCCACCTGCACACATCTGGGACTGATCATGCCAGGACTAACCAGGTGCATCATACTTGGATGAAGTAAAGAAGTTGCATAAAATTTATTTTTCCACCTTGTTTTACAACATTCCCTTTTAAGTTCTTACACATCTGCAACATATAACTCCACAGAACAATAAATAATTGGCATTCATATTTCTCTTGACTCAAGAGTATTTACACGTTGTTTAACTAGATGACAGGTACAAAACATCGGCATCACAGTAAATACCATTTTGACACCAGAATTCATTTCCCCATTAAAAATTAAATTAAATTAACACAGATTTTTAAAACAATTTTAACAATTAAAAATGTTCTCAAAGGCATATAAGTACACAAAGTTGTCGTAGGCAGTAGTAATGGACCATATTGGCAAAGCTGTGAAACCCAGGATCTCATGCAAATCATAGTTTAATACTTATGAAATAAGTATATAATAAGTATAATACTTATAAATAACTAATAATAAACAAAAGAGCCCATCCGGCTCACGCTGAACTGGGCACTGGACTGGCCCCAGCAACTGTGGAGATGAACCCAATCCCATGGGAACAATTCCCTGCACAGACCTCGGGACAGTGAGCTCACATCCCTGGTTCAGGGCACTACTTTGCAAAGCAAGGATTTATGATGCATCAGAGGCTGCAGCAGCTTTCTTCAACAGATAAAGCCAAAAGAGCAGCTTTAGGGATTCACACCCCCGGCTCTCTGGGGCTCCCTGTCAAACCCAGCTCAACTACAGCAAAACTCCCCCCAGCAGCTACAGAGGACGAGAGAGGCTGTCCCGGAGGAACACCCTTGGTGCTGCTCAATTTGGCGCAGCCACAGCTAGAGCTCTCAGCACACAGTTGTCAACCCCAAGGGAACACCAGGGATGTCACCCATCGCTCCTCAGCCCAGTTCTGACAAGATTTAAGCACAGATTTAAGCTGCTGCTGTTCAACAAAGAACGTTGCGTTTCCATTGCGCCGTGAGTTGAGCGAAATGAATGTTTGCACAGATGAACAGGACCAGCTCAATGGAGGAAACACACCCAGAGATAAAGGGGGAAAAAAAGGGATGAAGAGGGTTGTGACATGTGGAATTATTGCAGAAAGGCAAGGAGAGAACAGTTTGTGTCACAAAACCTACACATTAACTCACCACCACAGCAGCTCAGCACAGAGCACTGGCTTCCCTACAGCAGCCAAGGGAAGCAGGAGCACAAGGTGGGACACACACCCAACCCTACAGGATCACCTGGAGCACAGTCCCAAAGCACAAGAGTTAGATATGAACTGCTACAGTGCATAAACCAGACAAATAAAGGAACAGTAAGAACGGCAAGGCTACAAATCAGATACTGTACGGAAGAAAACAATGCTTCACTCCCAAAAAATACAAATTATGAGCCTACTAGAGGAAAAGATTAAATTTCCAGCAGATAATACATTTATTCCAGTGTACAGTAAATATGAACATACGTATTAAACTTTGCTTTTAAAAACATTTTTTAAATAACTTAAGAGAAACAGATTGCAAACATAAAGTGCTAAACTTGAAAAATAGAAGCATTCCTCTCTCCTGCTGTTTGTTAGATGGCAGTTTTAGTTTTCTGATTGCTTTTAAAAATTCAGTGTGTATCCAGACAGAAATTATTTCCTGGATTTACAACCTTGTGCAAAAACACTAGCTGCAAAGGAACATATAATCTGCACCCCAAAACACAGCTCTGGATCATTATCAATTCCACTAAATGTGTGTTATTAAAGTTATGATTCAATAAATATAAATGAAATCACAGTTCACTCCCTTTCTTGATGTGAGCTAATAGTTTGCAAATATGGTCCACTCAGTGTAAACTGTATTGACTCCAGGAAACAGTGAATTCTACCATATACACACCTCAAATATTTACACACAGTAGCATGGCACTGTTGTTGCTGCAGGACATTTAACCACTAACACACATGAGAAGGGACAGGGCTCAACACTGACGGGTGCTGAGGGTGTTCACCAACAGCCAGAGGGACTGGACTGCTCAGTCACACATTAGGCCAAAAGAAATTCTTGGTTCTTGTACTTAAACCTACTTAAATTAGACTGGATATTAGGAAGAAATTTTTCCCTGTGAGGGTGGGGAGGCCCTGGCACAGGTTGCCCAGAGAAGCTGTGGCTGCTCCATCCCTGGAAGTGTCCAA
>JAWMRA010000050.1:13169375-13200770 GCA_035584735.1 Pseudotriccus pelzelni | reverse complement strand
CACCCATCCTACCAGCAGGACCCAGGTACTGAGGTTCCCCCGCAAAACCCCTCCAGGGCTCCCGTAGCCCCCCCCATCCCCTTCTCCCAAAACCCCCTCTCCCAGGACCCCTCCCAGATGTCCCTCCAAGCTGTCCCAGCTCCCTCCCTCCCTCACGACCCCCCAGTGCTCCCTCAGACCCCCCCCCCCCCATCACAGCGACACCCTCACCCTCCAGCGTGATCGCGTCCAGCTCCCTCTGCGGCTGCCGCTCTCCCGCCGCCTCGGGGGCCGCCGGGGCCGCCTCCTCGTGCATCTCGACGTCAGGGGGCGCGGGCGGGGGTCCCTCGGGGGGCGCCTTGGCCTTGTCGCCGCGGCGGCGCGGCCCGTCCTGCTTCATGGCGTGACACTGCACAACGGGCCGCCAGGCGCGGCCGGCCGAGCGCCGAGCGACCGACCGCGATCGGCTCCTCCCTCCCTCCCTCCCGCCGCTCGGGCCTTTCCGCCGCCCGCTCGGGGAGGCCGCGCCGAGCTCAACTCGGCAGTTTCCGGAAAGCTTTCCGGGAGTTTCCCGGCGCCGCTTCTCGGCTGCTCCCGCCCCCCCCCCCCGGCTCGGCAGTTTCCGGAAGGCTTTCGGGTGTTTCCGCCCGGCGCTCGGCTGTGCCCGCCCGCTTGGGGGCGCGGACGCGAGGGGAGCGCGGGGGGCCGTGAGGGGCCGTGAGGGGCCGTGAGGGGCCGTGAGGGGCCGGGACCGGGATCCTGTGAGGGGTCTTGTGAAGGTCCCATGAAGGGTCCCGTGAGGGACCAGGAATCCTGTGAGAGGTCCCGTGAGGGGTCCCATGAGGGATCGGGACTGGGGATCCTGTGAGGGGTCCTGTGAGGGACCGAGATCGGGATCCTGTGAGGGACCGGGACTGGGGGTCCTGTGAGGGGTCCTGTGTGAGGGGTGCCGTGAGGGGTCCCATGAAGAGTCTCGTGAGGGACCGGGAATCCTGTGAGGGGTCCCGTGAGGGATCAGGACCTGGGATCCTGTGAGGGATCCTGTGAGGGGTCCCGTGAGGGATCAGGACCTGGGATCCTGTGAGGGGTCCTGTGAGGGGTCCCATGAGGGATCAGGACCTGGGATCCTGTGAGGAATCCTGTGAGGGGTCCCGTGAGGGATCAGGACCTGGGATCCTGTGAGGGGTCCCGTGAGAGGGTCCCATGAGGGATCAGGACCTGGGATCCTGTGAGGGGTCCTGTGAGGGGTCCTGTGAGGGATCGGGGATCCTGTGAGGGATCCCATGAGAAGCCAAGCTGCGACTGGGACCAGGAGACGGGGGGCACAGCTAAGTGCCCTTATTTCTGTGACGGCCTCACTCCCAAGGTTGTCGGATGTGCTGTGGGACCGAAAACACGCGGAAAGAAATTGCCTTCCATAACACCAGGTTGCTCAGCAAGAAACTCCTCTTTATTCATAAAGCGATAATCAGAGTATTTAAATTGTACCCGAAGCACTGCCCCGTGTCCCTGGAGCAGCCCAGAGGTGATGGCAGCGCTGGGACCAGAGAAGGGTCGGTGAAACCCTTGGGATCCCCTCACCTTTGTGCCACCTACACCTCATGGAGCCCCCCAGGACCCACGGGGGGGACCATGGTAAGTGGGGTCACGACAGGTCTTTTCCTTTGGCTTTTGTTTCCTTTGCATTTCCTTTCCCTTTGCATTCCCTTTCCCTTTGCATTCCCTTGCCCTTCCTTTTCCTATTCGTTAATTGCAGAAGCAGCAGTGTTTTTAGGGAAGCAGGATTACACGAGGCACAGCTGCCAGGCCTGTGATTATTTGGGCTCGTGGATTTTCCGATTGTCCCTCTGCTTTCAGCAGGGAACAGCCAGAGAAATCCACTTTGATATCCAGCCTTTTGCATCCAGAATGAGGTTTCCTGCCTTAAGTTTGCTTTTCCCAGCCAAAGCAGCCTTGAGCATTAACAGGGATGAAACTGGGGGAGAGAAGTGGCTCGTGGGCAGCGGTTTCCCAGCCCCTCGGGAAGGGCTTCCCTGGGTAGGGCCAATTACCTATTTGGGGCCACTGAGGAGGCTGAGGATGTACAGGGCCACATACAGGGCGGCCACCACCTCGAAGGGCTGTTCCATGGGCACAGCTGACCCATCTTCCTGGAGCTTCACTCTGCTCAGCTCCACCAGGGCCATGGTTAAGCTCTGATCCTCCTGCCGTGGGAAGGAGAGCAGCTCGGCGTCCACACGGAAAGGCTTCTCCAGCTCGTCCTCCAGGAGTTTTTCAACCTTCACAGCAACAACAGAAAAGGCAAATCAGTGTTTTCACAAGCTGTCCAATTGTGATGTCATCATGGGCATAGTGCTTTAATTAAAATACACCCCCGTGATCCCTTCAAACGAGCCAAGTGTGATGTGGGTACTCACCAGCTTCAGCTGTTGGGACACAATCTTCCTTTCCAAGGATTCCAGCAGCAGCAGCAGCTGATCATCCAGTAGCTCTGCAGAATTAAACCAGCTCTGATCAAAAACCTGCCAGCAAGGTGTTTGAGACAGCGGGTGGGATGGGAAGGGTGAGCAGGATTAGGAGAGTGATCATTTACAGATGCAGATTCCACTTGGGAAGGAAAAGGAGCAGGAACAGGAGGGGATGTTAAGACTGGGAATTAGCTCTGCCTCAGTTTCCCCACTAAAGACCCAAAGCCTCACCAGCCAAAGCATCGAGGGTGTAGGTTATTCCCTCTGCCAGCAGAAGACGATGATCTCTTGGAGAATTCTCTAAGGTGCTAAACAGGTCTTTTAAGTCTGGGCTTTCTGTTTTCAGCTCATAAACATCACTTTTTGCAAAAACATCTTCCATCTGTGGGGATAAGGGATAAGAAAGGTCAGGATTTGAGGGCAGAAGCTGCTGCTAGTCCAGAGCAGACAGATGTGCTGAGTGAGGGAATTGCAGATGGACTGTTGTGGCACAGGTGCCTTGTGGGGCAGGAGGTGTGATGGTGGATGTCTCTGTTTGTAAATCCTGGCAGTAAGAGAACCTTTCCTTACCTTCTGGCTGAGCTCTTGAAAGAGGTTCCTGTCTCTCATCACAGCTGTGATGGTGTTTAGGATCATGACCTGCAGGTCAGGAGACAGCTTGGAGAAAATCCCACAGTGTTGTATAACTTCTCTCACCACTTGTGAGGGACCTGAAAGCCAGAAAGAGTCCAAAGATGTCACTACTGAACTAGGAGTTCAGTGGCAGCCCTAAACTGAGAGTGTGAAACACCGGTGTGAATATTTTGGAAGCAAGATGGAGTTTGGGCGAGTATCATGTCTTGGGGAACACATTATTCTTGGTGGTTTGTTTATCCTGGGAGATTCCATCTTACCTAAAACAGGTAAAAGTTTCACAGGCAGAAGCAGAAGAATACTTTGCTTACCATCGCCTTCGTAACCTGGAAATTCCATAGAACCTGAACTGAAATAACGCAGTCCTGCAACAGGATAAAAAGGACATTTACGGTGTTTTTCCCAGCATTCCCACGGTTTTCTGTCTGTTTCTTCTAAACATTAGAAAGGACCAAACCAAACTCTGCTGTCTGTGCCATTTATCACCAGGAGCTCTGCCACTCCCCAAACGTAGAGCTGAGAGTTCCAGGGTGCCTCTTGCCCTCTCCAGACTGCTCCTTTCCCATGCAGCTCCTTGACCCTCCATGGGTTGTAAAACCTTCCCCAGATGGTTTCTGTCTCTCCCACTGCCTCCGTCTCCTTGCGAATGAGCTGAGGGTGGCTGTGGGGCTGAGTGATACTTGACAAAAAGTTCTTCCTCTTCTGCAGTGTTTCCCAAATGAATGAGTTGGTAATTTCTGGAAGTTACTTACCCCATTTTCCCTTTGTAAGGTTCACTTGGATGGCCCTGAAGGCCAGGGTGCAGCCTTTGGGTATGATTATGCTTTGTCTGTTCTCTGTGGTGCCCTGGTGGAGGAAAACAACCTGTTAGAGCAGCTGGGTGCAGGTGTTGGGGAAGGACTGACACCTGAGCCTGGAGAGAAACCAAACCTTTGCAGACAACTTGGCGAAAATCCTGGCCAGGACGCCCCCGCGTGCCTTGGTGGACTCCTTGTAGATGGCCTCCTCTGAGGCTTCCAGGCTTTCATAAACCACAAACAATTTGAGCTTTGTCCTCTGGAGCTGTTGGATGAAGGAGTGATCCGTGTTGATTCCTCTAAAAGACAAAAAGGGTGGGAAGGGACTGGAGCACAAGGCATTGGAGGGGTGGCTGAGAGAGCTGGGGGGGCTCAGCCTGGGGAAAAGGAGGCTCAGAGTGGATCCACATTCTGGCTCCAAGCCCCATCAAGCCTGGCCTAGTTATGGGGAATTCATTGTCTACGGCCTCAGTCTTGGTTTTTTGCTGTTGAACACCCATAGTGACCCGGCATGGGTTGGGTGGGGATGGCCTGGATGGGGATGGTCAGAGCCTTTGTGCTGTCTTTGTCCTGCCTTACCTTTTTCTTCTCAGTGCCTCCAGTGAGTTCTTTGGTATGGTCTTCCTCTGAGGCTTGATGGAAAACTCCTGGGACACGGAGCCACCTCCCTTCAGCTCCAGACTTGCCGGGTCAACACTAAGGCTGAGACACCCATCGATTTTGTCAGTGGTGACCTTGGTGAGAGTGAATTGTCTGGAATCTGGACCATCTCCCGAGGGAAGGAGGGACTCTGAAATGATTCCATGCATTTGCTTCAGCAGGATTGCACAGACTCAGCACTGTAAGTATTTCCCACACAGGAAAGCTGGAACGTGGGACAGTTCAGCCATGACCCCAGTGACCCCAAAACATTACCTGTGGAATTTGTGAGCTTCAGGTTGACATATCTGTGTGATATTTGGGACATACCTGTGCTTTCCCCATCGTCTCCAGGCAGCAGCACATTGTCCAGTGTGAACCCTGTGCACTGGTAGTAGGGACCTGGGTGGAATATGGTTTTTCTTTTTTTTTTTTCTATCAGAAGACAGGAGGGCCTGAAGTGCTCCTGATCTGCGAGGCTCTCGACAGGGACCAACTCTTTGTTTGGATCCACTTCACTTACAATGTATCTGGTGACTTTTTTAAACATTCTGCTGGGTGTGGATGAAGTTTTGCAGCCAAGCCAAGTGGATTTGTGCCTTGGGAAAGGGGCAAGGCAAGTTAAGCCAAATTACCTGCAATAAGTACCAAAATGTTACTTCCGTGACTAAGAATTTTTCAAAATAATGACCTCAATACACCACACTATTTAAGGGCACAACTTTCAGAGGGTTGTTTCAGGGAGTGTTTGGAGAGGAAGGAGCAGGAGCTGTGGGATGTTTGGACTTGTCCCCCTTTACTGATGAAGCCCAGTCAGGGTGCAGAGAGAGCACAGCTCGCAGGCTCTGAGCGTGCAGATTTTGGGGCCAAATCTCCCAGCCCGCTGCACACAGCCTGGTGCTAAGCTGGTGTTTGAGACCCAGAAACAAATCCCCGTTTCCTGAAGTAGCTTGTTTTTCACAAAAAATAGTTTTGGTTCCACTTTTCTGCTGTGTTGGGGGAGGGAAAGGCAGAGAATGCTGGACTGGCTTGGATTGGAAGGGCCCTTAAACCTCATCCACTTCCACCCCCTGCCACGGGCAGGGGCACCTTCTCCTATCCCAGGTTGTTCCAAGCCCCATCCAGCCTGGCCTTGGACACTTCCAGGGATGCGGCAGCCACAGCTTCTCTGGGCACCCTGTGCCAGGACCTCCCCACCCTCCCAGAGAGGAATTTCTTCCCAATGGCCAATCCAACCCTACTCTCTCTCAGGTTCAGTCCATCGCCAAGACAAATAGGTTTGTGTGCCCAACTTTAGTAGCACTTGCAGGACTCATTGCCTTGGGAAGCACTTAACAAACAGCTTCCCCCAAGCTGTGCCACAGCCAAAGCTCTGGAATGAGGCTCTTACCTGTTTGGTGGATGCCTCCCGTGGATCAGGAGCCTGGGGGCTGCTGAGGGGATGTGAGCCCTGCAGGGCAGCGGGACTGGGGAGGAGGTCTGTGGCTTCCCTTCTGCTCAGAGGGCCGGAAGCTTTTGCTAAATGGGGGAGCTGTCAATTGGCACAGGAAGCTGGAAGCAGCACAACCCCAAAGAGTCAAGTGATTTCCCTTACCTTGCTATTGGGGAGGGGGCTCCCTGAAGCAACCCCTGAGGCAGAAGCACCATTGGATCCCTGGCTGGTCACTCCAGCTTATCCAGTGTTGTTCTCAGCTGTGAGATCACTGGGGGAATTTCCTCCTCTCTGATGTTTCATTTTCACACAGTAGCCACTGCATTAACTCCTCCTCTGAAAGCCTTGGGTGATTGAGCAAAGTCTCTTAAAGGGGCTGTGTGCAACTCAGAACTTCTACAGTGCGGTGGTTTTGATCTTGGCGGGACTCCAAATACCCACTGACAGCTGCTACATTCCCCCCTCCTCCCCTCTCTGCAGCTCCACGCAGGAGAGAAGTTAAAAAAAAAAACAAGGTAAAGATTAACGGGCAAAACAGACTCAACACAGGGAATAGAACTTAAATTTATTGCTAACAGGATAAAAGCTAAAGAGTAAGAAATAAAACAGTCTTCGAGAAACACCTCCTCCCCACCCCTCCTTCCTCCATGTTCTCCCTTCCTGCCCCCAGCAGTGCAGGGGACGGGAAAGGGGGGGAATTTCTTCTGCTCAACAACCCTTCTCTTCCTCTTTTCTTGAATATGTTATCACAGAAGTGCACCTTCATTGGCTCAGCCTTGGCCAGTAGCAGGAGGTCCCTCCTGGAGCTGGCTGTTGTTGGCTCTTAGCATAGTGGAAGTTTCTAGCAGCTTCTAAATTACCCCTATGGCCCCCCTCCACTACCAAAAAAACCACCTCAGCCACACAAACCCACCACGTTCAGGTACAGAAGTTGTAACTCCATCCCTGCAAGTGTCCCAGGCCAGGCTGGACAGGGCTTGGAGCAACCTGGGATAGTGGAAGGTGTCCCTGCCCATGGCAGGGGGTGGGACTGGATGAGTTTAAGGTCCCTCCCAGCCCAAACCATTCTGTGATTTTGTGATTCTATGAAATGCTGCCTGGGGACTCCAGAGCAGCAGCAGGGCCGACATTACCCAGGAGCTGTAGAAAGTCATGATAAAGACAATATTAAGGATTTTTTTGGCAAAGTGACATAATTCACAAAAGGCTGTTAAGCCCAACTCCCCCCCGATGGGCTTTTCTGCCACAACACAAATCACTGGGAATGCTGGACTTCTAGGGCTTTTCCCAGCATGAACTTGAGAATCAAATAAGTAGAAATGTATATTATTACTACTTTTATGGAGAAAAATATTAGAAGAGAAGGAAAAAGGCAAATTTTCAAAATATTATGAAAAGGTGAATACCAAGAAATTAGCTTTCCTTAGCCAGCAGGGTGTTTCTGAAGTTGCTATCTATAAGGACTTCAGACCACAGCCTAGTTGGAAGACTGGCACACAAGAAAAATTAGAGAGTTAAAAAGTGTTCTCTGTTCTTATCCCTGAAGGATTTTGAAACCTAATTTTCTAAATCAAGAGGGTTTCCCCCACATGAAAAAACAAGCTCATACAGACTTGCACTTTTCTCTCACCCCAAGCCACGTGCACTACAAAGCACATCCAATTTTTCTCTAAAACTTCTGGAACTGGCTTCCCCTCCCCTTTGATATTTATTCACAAGAACTAAGAGCAAGGAAGGCAGGTCAGGTTGTGCAAAACATTCCCTGGAGCAACTGCCACACATCAACCACACAAGCCACAGCTATCTTTAATCAGAAAATTCGAGACACACCACTATGGGCCAACAGAGACTCTTTTAGAACAACATTCCCGTTTTCCAGCAATTTTCACATCAGACCTTTTAATGCAGCACTGTGCAGCTTGAGACAGTGAATGCCTGTAGCAATGGCAGCAGAAATTGGCAGCCCTTTAAAGAGGTTCAACATGGCACAGAGATGACATGGGAGCTTCTGCACCTCACAGGAACGTGGTGGCCCTGACCTGGAAGGGTTTCCTTGTGATTGGAGACGTGAGACCTCTGGGCTGTGCCCTGAGATTGGAGAAGAGAGCTCAGCTCTGGGCTCTGCCTCTCCCATGCAGCCAACTCCCAATGGTGCCAAGCAGTGCCAGCTCCAACCATGGTTTTTATGATGTGGGAACAAGACAGCAAGCAACTAATTTAGCCCAGACTAAACAGCCTTTGGATGAGGATGGATGCCACTAAAAGCTCATCCATGTTTGATGCATAAACACAACCCTAAAAGGTTCTTGTAACTCTCCGTCCTTCTCCTGAGAAGCTCAAGCACGTGTTGCTCTCCTCATGGTATTATAATGTGGGCCAAAGTTAATCACAACACCAGAACGCATTGAGTTTAATTTTTGAAAATTAAAAATATGTGAATTTGCTCTGCATGTGAGCCCAACGCCTTTGCATGAACCCACTCCCGTGATTCAAGTTTGGTTTTCAGAGCAAAGCAAATGCAGGGTTCCAAAAGCTGCCTCTCTGCAGGGAGTGTGTCATTAACAACATCCACCTAGGAGTGCCTCGGCTTATTTGCAGTTCATCCTCACAGTTCCACCCTAACAGGAAACAGATTTCGTGTAGCTGTGAGGAGTAGCAGCTCTGTGACCTCTCCTTTCAGTCTCCAAGGATTCAAGACATGTCTGCCACATTGTCTGCAGAACAGTACGAGTCTCTTCTCACGTTGTCGACACATTTCAAGTACGATCAACTGCAAATTTCTGTTCCAGAGAGGATTTGCTTTAGTTTAGATAATTTTCTCCTACACAAATAAATACAGAGTAAAGCTATTATGTCACCAGCTCCTTTTAACAGGAAGCACAAAAGCTAAACAAAACTGAGTTTCCTCATTTTGAACTATCATTTATCAATGGCTGGATACCTCCAAAATCACTGGGGTGACCACATTTCAACTGCAGGAAAATCTCAACCAGGCTCAGATTCTCATGTGTGTGTAGATTGGACATGCCGGAGCCCCGTTCTGGAAACGGCATGCCATAAATCAGGGATCAGCTGTCAGCAGGACAGTGCATCACCTACATTAAGGGATTTCCAAGATGTAAAACGAATGTAACTGCTTAAATCAAAAAGACAAACAATATAAAACAACATAACACGACGCAAAGAACAGCACCGACACTTAAAAAAAAAGTCACTTAAAAATTGTCAAATGTAAATCCCAAGGTCAGGTAGCAGCTTTCACAGACTTTTAACCATGCAAGAGAAACCCATCGCCATCTCAGTTACATGCATTTGACCCCAGTTAAAGTGGAACAAAAGTGACAAGAACTGGATGAACTAAGAAGTGCCTCCACTCTCAGAACACTCCCTTTTATTGTCAGGTTTCTGTTCACGGCAGTTGTGGAGTCTTTTTCAATAAAGCAGCAGGTAACAGAGATTACCACATGATCCAGATGCAAATATCAGATGTACTCGTTATAGGAACAACTACAGGGTTTTGTCTCTCAGCCATGGGCAATGTCTGTCTCTGGTGTGCAGGGAGAGCAGCCCTAGGACGTGAGCTTCGAGTAGCTTGGGGGAGAAAACCTTCGCCTCAGGTACTTGAGGACGTAGAGGGGAAGGCAGCTCACCAGAGTGATGACGGTGACCTTCCACAAGAACGACAAAGTGGCAATGAAGTAAACATCTGTGTAAGGAAAAGAGCACGAAGTCAGCCAAGATGGGAAGTTCATTCTGGGAAGAGGTGCAGAAAAGCATCTACCAACACTTATTTCTGTCTATGGCAGAACTAGATAATCTTTAAGGACGCTTCCAACCCAGGCCATTCTGACATTACGATTCCCAAAAATGCCTCACCTCCACACTCAAGTTCAAAGCTCATGCAATATCTGGCTCCTTACCCTCCTGCCCTTGTTTTCCACAAAAGATGCAGAAACATAAAGTGCAGAGCGTGCAAAGGGCTGAAAGGGACGTGACTCCTGACATAACCCCACCTGAAACAGGCCCATCATCAGTGGGCAGTGCTAAGGACTCCTTGGCCGGGAACTGCCCTCTGCTACTTGGCTGGTAGCCCAGCAAACACATCTCTTGACTCAGAATACCTCAGAATCTCTGCAAAAATAGTCAAAGCCTGTTCAAAATGGAGCTGGTATAACCAAATCCAAGAGAGGCAAATCCAGCCCACTGGGAAGTTATCCTGGCTGCCTTCAGAGTTAGGAAAGAGCTTTACGGAAGATGTAGTGACATCTTGTGGTTCCTGAAGGAACGCTGGAACAAGCCCCGTGGGTCTGATATTTGCAACTAGACAGTTACTGGGAGAATCTGGAATTCCTCACCTTTTTTCCTCTAGCCAGGGAAAAGGATTAGTTCTGTTTCAGAAAACTAAAAAATCAACAACAATCAAATCCATAAGAGAAGGGCCCCAATGAATAGACTAAAGAAGGTAAATTTTAGGAGGCAGCTTCTTCACCCACTTTAAGACTAAATCTTTCAATCTAACAGCAGAGGCTTCAATATGTAACCTCAAGTTCAGTTCCCAAACGGAAATACAGATCCCAGGTACACGAGACAGCTGATGTGTCTTGGAGCTCAAAGTATGGATGAGACCTGCTGGACAGCACAGTCTGCTGATCACCTTTACCTCCCCTAGCATTTTGCTACGGGAAGGAACCATAAAATGTCTTCCAAGTGCCTTCAAATAGAACTTCACATAGAACTTACTGTAGTACCACTGTCGTTGCACCTATTTGTTGGCTCCATTGGCAGCCTGTTGTTCAATTCACAGTCCTGTTCCTCCCCAGACCATGAACTGATTGGAGGGAAGCCTTTCAGCTTACCAATAAACTCGTGTAAGAACACCAGGGAAGCTATGTAGCAGGAGAGACTGAGCAGCTCAGCCACTATCATGAGCCAGTGCCACGTCTGGATCGTCAGGGCCACCATCAGTAACTCGGTGAGAATCAAGGACGTGAAGGAAATGGCGACAATGTGGACAAACTCGGATTCAAAGAGGAGCAGTGCTCCATACATGATGATGCTACCTGCAAAGGAAGGGAATATTTGGGGATTTGAGTCAAACACCAGGCTAAGCTCTACAACCCCCTGTTAGGTCTTGGAAAGGCTGAAATATAATCATATCCTAAAAGTGTTTTTCATGAAACCTGATGAACGTAATGACAACAAATCAGTTACTATTGAGGAGAAAGAACTGATGAGAAGACAGGGAAAAGTTACAGCAGAGGAACCCAAACTTTTATGACAGTCTCTCATATTCATAGACACATGTAGATAGGAAATAAATACACTCTGCTTTGGCAACTGGAGATCTCTAACATCAGGAAACTCTATCCTCCCAGAAAAGCGGTTGGTCACTACTCAGAAGCTAAAATATATCAAATTCTTCTAAAACCTACTGCACTGCCTCAGTGCCAAAATGCAAACAAGGTGCTGAAAAGCTCAGTGGATACAAGTGAGCCTCTCTTTGCATTGCTTGGAGCAAAATCTCTCCCCTTTACACTCCCACCCCAAAAGGAGCACAAATGAAATCTCTGTTAATGAGGCATTGTTCGTGCTCCCATTCTGGAACACTCAGCCCTGCGTGGCCACCTGCACAAATAACTCATGTTTAGCAGCATGAGTAATCCACACCAACATCCATCACACGAGGAAGGGAAAACCTGCAAGTGGCTAGAGCTCGAGCCACAAAGTTCAAATCCAGCTGTGAACTTTCCAAAATTTAGGACTGCTCAAGTTTTTGGTCAGGCTCATCCCTGCTAGCAACCAGCCCAATTGTTTGGCCTGCTGTTTTCTGGTTATCGAGCACTTCACAAGTGAAGTAACTTTAACCAAACGCTGTAACCAGATAGTGGTCTTAGCTCAAGGAGGAATCTTTCCCTCCATGCATCACCCTCTGGCTTTAGCTGTCCACCACTTGTGAGTGTTCTATCAATGCCTTGGCTTTGCCACTGTGTTATTCAGCACCAGGAGACCATGATCCCTGTTGTGGGACTGCACTGTGACAGATTTCAGAAAATAAAGCCAACAGAGATTTTATATGCTTGGATTCACTCCCTGCTGAAGAGGGCAATATCAATTAAATCCATAAGAATTATCTGCTTATTTTGATGCATTGTTTTGACCCCTGTTGACAAAGGAGTTTTGGAAAACAAGAAATATTGCCATGCTTTTAGCTCCATGTTATTGACATGTTTGCCACCATTCCCTGATTGACACTTACAGAAAGTTTTTGAGTTTGAGGTTACTTCACAAAAAAAAAAGACAAAATTAAAGAAAAGACCTTCTTAGACGTATATCCCAATTACTACATTCACTTTTGGAAAATAGATGCACTGTAATTAAGGCATTTAATTAACTGCTTTAGCAGCCTCAGTAGAGTGTATGGGATATGATCAAGAATCTGAGCTGTACTCTAACCCTTCAGTACAGATGGTTATGAAGCAAATAGAACAATTGCCACTTCCATTAAACAGGTTTTGGATAAAAGCAGCAGGTATATTTTGCATATTGGCAATAACCTGCAAAATCTATCAATTTGACAAAAAGTATAGATTTGAGATTTTCCAAAAGAAAGGGAGAGCCATAAGCTCTACTTTACTACTGGAGCAATTACAGCACTGAAAGGAACTTGCACAAAATTACAAAGGATGGTGGTTCCAATGATGGTTTGAACTTTTACATCTCTGTCTACAACAGGATTGACAAGTTGCTGCCAATATTAGATTTTAGATAATTTCTTCCTTTAGTAACACTACCGACATTTTCTGAGACAAAAAAAAAAGTAGACATTCATTATCACAAGGATACTTTGTGAAATTCACTTCATGCCTTACCAATAAAAATCTTCCTGCAATTAAAAAAAATTAGATATTCAGACACATTAAAACATGTCAAGGCACAAGCACAAGTTAACTTCTTACCTTGATAGATGCTTATTAATACCCATATTAAAAACGTTTTGTATGACAACGGTCGTCCCTGGGGGGGAAAAAAAGACAAAGCTCCACTGGGGTTTCCTTTTATGAACAGTCACTTACAGATCAACTCAGAAATTAATAAAAAAGAATTTGAAGGTGATTTGGGAAAAAAATTAAATAAAACAAATCAACCAACCCAGAGTTACTCTCTCTTTATTCTCATTTTTGGGGGTGCACAAAGGAGGCCTGGGACTATGGAAGCTCAACTGCTCACACAGCACAGCCTCGTCCTCACTGCACACACAGTTAATTCAGTGCAAAGATGTCTCATGAGTTTAGTCACTGTACTGTGAAATATAAGATGTGTGTACACACATTTATGTGAATATATTAATATTATTTTTCTAGACACACACAAATCACCATCATATTGAAGGCAGATAGGTTTTAAAAAAAGCATCTCCAGCCAACACAGCTATACCAGTACAAAAAACCCCTATGTTTAGACCAGGCCTAAGGATGGTTGAAGAATTAGTGGTTTATGACATAAGAGACAACATACAAGTGAAACCAGATGGAGACTTATTGAGGCTGCTGGAAAAACAGGCTTTGCTTCTGAGAGTATCTGTTTAACAGAAATCCTTGAGGGAAGGGATCTGTTGAAGACTCAGTCCACCCTTTCCTTCAATTAAAAAAGATGTTCCCAGTCTGCATACCCCAGTTATTCAGAACATTTTCCAGGGAGGAAGAATAAAAAATAAAAAGGAACCTAAGACAAGATATACCTTCCTGATATTTCTATGGTAAACATCAAATAAAGTTTTCTTTGTCTAAGGAGAAGGACATGACTTTGATGCTAAAGCTACAAAAATGGCACAGCAAGTGAAACTTTAGGTACATTTAGATCATCTTCAATATAAATTTCTACAGAGATCTCTGTGATTACCTCCCCCCTCCATCAAATGAGCATGTCCCTTCGCCTAATTCCCTCTTCTGGCTTCAGGATAGCTCCAAATCCCTGACAATTTCTCTTTTCCCTTTATTTTGGAACAAATTAGTAATATTAAATCCTTAGAACTTCCCACAGAATGGAACTTCTACTTCCACAGCCGCTCTTAATAAATTGCATTTCATGTAGCATTCAATAAGTATCTGCCAGGAAATCTGGTTCTATCTGTTAATTCAAATTTCCCTTTAAAACAATTTTGCTTGAAAATGCCCAATAAAGTTCTGAATCTCTCTTGACAATATATTTGACTTTACACATTTAGAGAGTTTCAAATCAAGATGGGGACCTCGCCTTAAGCCAAAACAGACAAACAAGAGTCTCCCCCACCTTCAGAAGATCTTTGTAGAGCTCTGGGTACAACATTGCAACTTCAGATTTAACATCCTTGTCCAGGACAAGAGAAAACACTGGAAACATTGTGTAAATCGTGGAGTACCTGAGAAGAAGGTAGAAGACAAGTAAACATGTCAGGGGTAGATGAGCAAACAGAAATGCCAGTCTTTAGGTGCCAAATAATGTACATACTATAAAAACTTGCAAAAGGAAAACACCAGAGTTTTTCACATAGGGCTAAGCTGCAGGATTGGCTTTTTGAGTGACTTTTGATCAGGAACACTCACACACAGGTGACTGGTTCAAGCGGTGCAACTGGTGTTACTGGGTTATGAATGGAGCCAAGGACAGACCTATCCCCAGCCCAAAGCCTGCTCTGCAGTTCAGGTTTGAGTCTGTTTGCCTCAGAAGCCAAACAGGATGAATTTGCTTTTTTTTTTTTTTTTTAAATTAAGTACTCAAAAGTATAAAAAAAAAATCATACTGGGATTACACCTACAACCCCATAGTTTAGACAGGAACTGTCTCCTCCTGCTGAAGAGGTTGGGTTGTCCCTCCTGACACTGTCAGGAGCTGGACACTGGCTCTCACTCTGTGCAGGCACCAGACCGTAACTCTCCCTCTGCTTTTTACTGGGATCCAGGAACAGTTCCTGGAGAATGGGTTGCTTCACATGTTCCAAATGTGACAAACCACCTTTGGGAAAGGTTTCTACAAGTGCCTGCACTGCCTTTGCTCAGAGCAGAGGAGCAGAGAGGGGACAAGGATCACATCCATCTCTTGGAGAGGTGCAGTGAAACACAGAGTGAAGAGAGACAATGTTAATTAGCCCAAATCTACTCACTGAGCACAGGTTTCCTCACTATTAGTAAAACAGTGAGCTCTTACCCAATGATGAGGAAGCCTTGGTAGAGAGGAACCGAAGCAAAGTAAAATACTGATGAGAAAACAGCCTAGAAAAGAAATGAGCTTTTTAGGCACTAAGATACTGCAGTAAAAGTAACAGCTTAAAAATACGCCCTGTTCAAACTGGAACATACTTGCAGTGGGTTCTCCAAATTCCTGAAACGAAGACAGACTACTGTAATGTCACCTCTTTTTATTCCTAGGCAAACCTTGGATGAAAGTTATACTTAACAGCAAACATTGGAGAGCTGGACTGAAAACCTTTTGTAATGTAATTCCACAGAAGAGAACATAAAGAGTTTCCTCCAAAGCCCACTGGTTCAATCAAAGCCATCCAGATGTTGTAAAGGACAGGTGCATCCTTATTTATGCCTGGATGACGCTTTCCAAATGTAAAAAAGAGTGAACACTCAATACAAAACTCCAAAGAGTTCAAGGTTTTGGTGTTTTGTAGTGTTTGTTTGTTGTTTTTTGTTTTTGGCAGAAGTTACAGGTTTGTTTTCTGTTCTTTTTTTTCAGCTGTAGAGAAGCTAGACCATCCTTTGAGCTTGAACTTTTTGTTTCTGTGCACTCCCTAAAAAGGGAAGAGGGCAGAACCAGCCTTCTCCAACATATCAAGTAATTCATTCCAAAAATTACGTATAAGGAACGTATCAGTGCATAGTGGTATGGAAATAGCACCTTCCAAAGAGTAAACCTCTGTCCTTAACTGGAACTTTCACTCAAGTCACCACAGCTTAGAACAGAATTTGGCTCACAAACTCCTTAAAATCTCTTTCAACTCTCCCTGCCAACTGGCAGTCACATCTTTGTGGCAGTGCAGCTCTGCACAGGTGTGAATTCCAAATCAAAACTAAGGCCTTCAAATAGTGAGAGACCAAAGTTAAAACGCACCTGGAAAACACGTGCACTTACTCAGCAGAGGCCTTGAGAGCATTTGCCTGCTTCAGATTTTGAGCATTGCCAAACACGACCAAACAACAGCGACAACACTCTGCACACAGAAGTGTTTTCTAGGGTAGAATACTGTTTGTCCAGTTTTGGAGACGTTGATGATACTTGTCCAACACCAGGAACTTTCTCACGTGTTTTCATACCAAAGTAACAACTTAAGTTCCAGCCCATGAAAATTTTCAGGACAAATAATTGCATCCACAATGAAACACGCAGGACCTTTACTTTAAGGATATGGCTTTTTTCATCCCTTCTCTGGAAAAACCCTCATGGCAGTCCATTCACCTGCATTGTGCTGATGCACAGGCTCCTGTGGATCACGAACTGACTGAGGGCTGCAGACCTCTTGTAGCTGTTCCTTCCGTGCACCATCAGTAAACGACCCAGATGTTTAAACTGGGTGATAGAGAAATCGGCTGCGAGTGATGCCTGCTTTCCTTCCTGTGAACAACAGCAAGAACAAAAGCATAGTGAGATCATTTCATTACTGGAAACACAGCAATACTGTGTTATTATTTAGTTATTGACAGAATTTCCAAGAATATTTGCAGTGCATTAGGTGAGGGAGAGTATTACCTCAGCACTTCTGCCTTCCACCATAGTTTTTAAGCAAAAAGCAAAACTATGAGAATTCCCATTTGAACCCTGGCCTCCAATTCTAAGCTTCTGCATTATGACTCGCAACATGTATGTTAATGTGACACTCGTATCAAGTTAGTTCTGAACACAAATTTTCAGTCTCAAAAGTTCACTCAGTGTGAATGTTTGGGCTGACTGCAGAGCCTGTCACTGCCGCCAAATACTGTCCTGTCGCTCCAGACAGCTCCACATGCAGGAACCAGAGTTCTAACCCAGAGTTTGTATCCTAAACAGGTTCTAATTGTACATGTAGGGTATATGCCATCAAGTGTAATTATAACTACAGCATTTGGAATATCTATGCATGATTAAAAACCCCAAAACTAACCATGATGGTCCAAATGCAGGGATTCTGCCAAGAACCAAATAATGTATTTGAACTCCCTTAAACAGTAGTCTCCTTTACAGCCAAATTATTTTTCATGGTAAGGCTATTGTTCTGATCAGTATTCTTGTGGGAGCTTGTGCATTTTCTTGCACAGATTTCTGAGGATTCATTTAAGAGTTCCTTGCAAACCAGGCATAGGAATTCTTATTAAACATGAGGTAATCTCACCTTTCCTTCAACTCCAACACCACAGTCAGCCTCTTGAATCATGCTAACATCATTCCCTCCATCACCTGCAGGACAGAGCACAAACAACATTGGGAGTTAAGCAACAAGGGAAACTTGCAATACCACCAAAGGCATCTGCACCAGACTGTATTATTACAAGAAACATCTAACCCTATCCAGAAAAGCAGGATTTTAAATAAAAATCAGGAATTTTAGTTCTTGTTTTAACAGACCCACAATGATCACTGAGTCCAGTGATCCCTTTCATGATCCCTCAGCCCTGCACAGGACCATCCCCAATAGTCACATCATGTGCCCCAGCGTATCATCCAAACACTTCCTGCGCTCTGGCAGCCTTGGTGCTGTGCCCACTGCCCTGGGCAGCCTGTTCAGGGCCCAACCACCCTCTGGGGAAGAACCTTTTTCTAAAATCCAACCTAAACCTCCCCTGACACAACTTCAGGCCGTTCCCCTGGTCCTGTCCCTGGTCCCCACAGAGCAGTGCCTGCCCCTCCTCTTCCCTTCATGATGAAATTGTAACTGCGGTGAGGTCTCCCCTCGGTCTCCTCTTCTCCAGCTGAACACACCAAGTGCCCTCAGCTGTTCCTCATAAGGCTTCAAGGCCCTTCCCCATCTTTGTCACCCTTCTTTGAACGCTCTCCAACGGCTTCAGACCTTCCTTACATTGCGGTGCCCAAAACTGCCACAGTATTCAAGGTGAGCCTGCACCCAGAAACAGCAGGCACCATATCCAACACAGTCAGCGCTCCCTAACCAGTCCCTTACCCACGGCACAGGTGAGTTTTCCAGTCCTCTCCTGGAGCAGCCGCACGATCTGGGCTTTCTGTGTCGGGGCGCAGCGGCAGCAGACGACGGCAGGGCACTGGCAGGCCAGCTCCATGAACTCGTACTCGTAGTACTTCAGACACACCTAATTTAGAGACCAGAGGCGTCACTGACGGCTGGGCAGGAAGGTTTCCTCCAGCCACAGGGCTTTGGGGTTGTTCCTGGTTCGAATCCTACCTCCAGGGAGTCCCCAGAGATAACGAGAGCGCAGTCGTGTTTCCTGCGGAAGGCGTTCAGCTCCAGGTGGGCTTCCCCACGGTTGGTCACCTGGGGAAAAGGATGGCAACTGGGGGAAGGTTTGCCTCATTGGGGTGAAAAAAAAACCCAAAAAGTCTCGGAGGGAGCAAAAGGAACATGGACGGGACAGGCAGCACACTGAGGGAGTCAGAGCACGCCGTCAGAGGAACAAAAACTCAGGCGATAGAAAGCCTGGTCAAAATAAAAACACCCTGCTGGAAAACAGTTGTGCTCTCAGCATGATCTCAGCACTTCTCCTGTCCAGAATTTGGGTCCCAAACCAGTCTTTTAAGAGGGGTACACGGGTGTTACTCACTAGTCTGAATATATGGATGTCCTGTGTCCGTGTCACCAAATGTGCGTTCTTGGCTGTACACGTGGCTGTCTCTAACTTATCCCCTGTCAGCATCCACACCTAAAACCCAAATATTTAATGCATTAGATACAAACTGAACAACCAGGGCATCTACAAGTACCACCTGCCAGTTCAGGCATATGAAAGGACTGTTAAAATACACATACAAATTATTCTGCTAAAAAACCCCTATCTTAAAACTCACAAGAAAATTCTCACACATGAAAGAAAGCAAAACTTTTAAAGAGGCTGAACCGCAAAGGAAGTTACAAACTACGTATAACATTTTTCCCATCTGCAATATTTCAAGATTCTGCTGATAAACCCACAAAATACAAGCTAAAAAATGTGTATGTGTGTGTTAATGTGTCCCTCCCCGGCCATTTCTCGAGCGGACCCTGCTGCAAAAAGATCCCTCCTGGCCCTGCCTGAAATGTGGATGATGCAACTGGGATTAGCTCACTGCTGATGTGTATGGCTGGAACACACTTAAGTTACTTGAGGTTTGGGGTTTTTTTAGGGTTGTTTTCTTTTTTTTTTTAAATATACACTGCTCCTTTTATTTTGTGCTGGTGAAGGGGGGGAATTAGAATGCAACATCAGCAGCAATGTGTTATAATCTGACTGGGAATTCCTTCAATGGTGTGAATATATCAGTTTGTTTTGGTTTTTTTTCAACTGGATTTTAACCTTAGAAGATGCTGCCCAAGAATATTTAATGAGTAAAAAACTTCAAGGAAAAAAACAAACCAAAACAAAATAAAAACCACACAAAGACTTGCTTATTATAATCTGAGGCTGGAAAGGGATCTGATCTTAACAAGATGGTCCCTGTCATGAATTACAAGAGACCCCCTTCACTCTTGATTTATTTCTCGCATGCAATGCCCTGATGAACATTCCAGTGCAAGGAGTGCTCAGCAGTGCTGTGCTCACAGTGTGATGACACATGTTCCACACCCCAACAGCCACAGTGAGAAGGGGAAAGGAAAACACTTCGGAATGACAGGCCAGGACTACACTGGGGGGGGGATAAACCCACAACGCCACTAAGGAGCTCTGTCTGATTCCTCTGGTCTCACTTCTCTGCTGAAGTCCCTGCTGTTTACAGGGATGGCTCCAAACAGAAAGCACTTTTGCAAGTCTGTCCCAAGCCTTGAATTCCACTTCCTACCTAAATGCCAAGCACACAGCCCTGCTTTCGATTCACAGCATGGCTCGAGATTTTTTCCCACTTTGCTACTTAAAGCAGAGAAACCTCAACTAGAACCTACTTTTCTTGCCCAAATCTGAACGTTTAATCCTTTTTTTTTCCCCCCTTTTGTGGTCTGGGATCTGACTGATAAGTTTTCAGAGAGAGAAACTTGGTAAGCACTACAGCAGCTCCCTCACCACTGAGCATAGGTCAGGCTCCAGATGTCTGAGTCTAAGATGCCAGAGCCCAGAAAGCTGGAAAAAAAATCTAGTCCCTGATTCTCTTGGTTCAGACTCCCCTCTAGTGGCTACTGAAAATGTGGATATTCACAGCTCCAGCCCCAGCACCACAAACCAAACACATCCAAACCTGCCTTGTTTCATGCAACTACCTGAAAGAAGGAACTGCCCAAAAGTCTCCTGTAGCTCCCCACCCTCCTGCCCTCACACTCTGTGTCTGTGCAGAAGCAGCCAGCGCATGTTAGGGGAAGAAAAGCACAGGAGGTGATACACTTTCATGTGTTCAGGCAACATTTACTACTTCCAGCATGTTCTGTTCCCAAAGTGATGTTTAAAACACATCACCCAGCCCCATCACAAAGGGCATCTGGTGAAGTGTTTACCTTGATAGGGCCCCCAGACTCCCTTTATTTACTGTCTGTAGGACAGTGCCACGTCCTCCAGAGGGTCTAAGCATTTCTGCTAGGAGGAACACTGGGTTAGGCAAACCTTAATGCCAGCATTTCTCAGCGTCTCCAGCGTGGGTCTGACATCGGCCTGCAGCTGATCCTCCACCCCGGTGAGACACAGCAGCTCCATCTCCATCTCCAGGCTCTCGATGACCGTGGCCACCTTCAGGGATCGGTCGTGCACGCTCAGCTTCGCCTGGATGTACCGGGCCTGAGGGCAGAGCAGGCACAGCACAGTCAGCCCCTGCTTTTGTGGCAAACAGGGCTAACCAGCATGAGGGTCAACCACTGAACCTCCCTCTGACAACAGGCATTCAACCTGGTCCAGGGAGAGCTGTCCCTGCCCATGGCAGGGGGTCTTTAAGGTCCCTTCCAACCCAGGCCATTCTATGATGCAGAGATGCCACCTGTGAGTGCTGGTGAACACAAGGTGTGTGTTATGGGATAAGCTGAGAAATACTTCAGGGAGTTGTTGCCGTTTTGTCCCTGTGCTCTTTCAGGCGCACAGCGTGGCCTTGAGCACACCAAGGCACAGCAGCTGCTGGAGGGGCACCTGCAGAAAGCCTGGAAGCAACTCCCTCACCCCACAGGTCTAACCAAGGTTCTGCAAAGAACACATCTACAAATGATGGCAACAGAGAATCCTAAGAATTTCCATTATCACATCTCCGCATTTAAGTAAATAGTTCTCCTTTACATTCTCCTGCCTGGGGCAAGCAAGTCAAGTGCTGTGTGTAGAAACCCATCCAACAAACCCCATGCATGAAATCTGTGTTTCCATGAAGCCTGAATGGGTTTTATTCAGGCTGTTTGTAGTTCCCCTGGATGTCAGAATACAAAAATGGAAATTAAAAGCTAACACATTTCCCAACACAAACACAACTTGTCTAACAAATTATTAACATTTACAGAATTTATAACCACAAGAGATTATAAGGCAGGATTCACGAACTGCTCTGGAGGGTCCTGGCTGGGATCCAGGTTTCATACATATCACTTAAAAAACAACTTTGATTAAAAGAACATCAAGACACTGACAAATGACAATTCTAGCAGAAGCAGGAGGGAGATGAGAGGCAGCATTATCATGAGAGCTCTGTGAGAATCACTTCAGTGATTGTTTAAAAACACAGGAAAAAAAAAACAAATAAAAACTTACTTCAAAGTCCTGATACTGCTCTTCTGTCAGAGACTTCTTGGCTACAACAAGCACCCTCAGGCCTTCCCGAGCCATGTTACCACACTGGAAAGAAGGATCACATTGTAAACCAGAAAATCCATCTCCAGTAAGATGATTTATGCACAGCAATGTGGAGATGGCAGTGTAAGATAGCAGGTTAAGAAAATAACCGTCCCATTTGAGCAACCCCAGTGAGTCTATAACGTCTGATAAAGTGCATGATAAACCTGAGAAGAAAAAGGAGATCGGCAATGGTTTGTAACCTGTGCCAGTGATCAGGAAGAAAAATGTCCTCTCTGCCATACCAGGGTGGCAAAAATAATCCCATTGATTTAATTGCCTCTGTCTCCTAAGCAAAAGGACAAAAGCCTGTGATTTGTAGACTTTACATCTTTGGCCATCAACTCTTTTAAAATAAGACCAAGTTATTATTATTTCTGTGAACACCAGAAAATCAGCAACTGAAGTTACTGTTAGGATGCCCCATCCCTGGAAGTATTCAAGGCCAGGTTGGATGGGGTTTGGAGCAACCTGGTCTAGTGGCAGGTGTCTCTGCCCATGGCAGGGGGTTGGAATGACATGGGCTTTAAGGTCTCTTCCAACCCAAACTATTCTGAGATTCTACGAACTCTGTGCCACCATTACTACTAACCTGACAAACATGTCCCAGTACCAAGATGCCAAATGTAGTTTTGGAATTAGACCTTTCAGTCTAAAATAGATCCAAACACAGAATCAAGCCCAAGACAAATTTGGTGAGTGTCAATCAGTTTTTGAGTGAAACCCATTTTATTTACAGGACTTATTCTGCATTAAATATACTGAACTTGCCACACGACTTCCTTGTTATTACATATACATTTGGCTGAAGATTAATCCAGTGAATTGCCAAGACCTTCTGGCTTACAGATACTTTAGCAGTGAGGTCCCCCCTGCCACACTGACAAGCCTTGTCAGGCGTTTTCCTGGAAGGAAAAAAGCCCCCGTGTGAGGAACCCCCTGAGCACAGGAGGGACAGCCCTGTACCTCCTCTTCCAGCCAGTCGTTGTACTGCACAATTCCAGCCATCACCACATCCGCCCCCTTCATGTAGAAGGTGATCTCTCCTGTAGATTCATCCTGCAGATGAGAAACAGAACAGTCTAAGTTGGGCCAGTATTAGCAGATTTGGAGGGGCCTCAGCAAGTTAATGATGAGTTCTCAGCACAACAGTCATGGAAATGTCTGTACTGGGTCAGGCTGAAGGTCCACCTGGCTCAGCATCTTGTCTAGGGGCTAAAAGGAGATGCTTATTCAATTCCAACTCATTTACTTGCAGCAGGAATTAATGTTTAGACAAGGAGGATCAGCTTTTTAATCAGCCACACGGCATCTCCACACAGACGCCTCTCAATCTTGACTCTGTGCGTCCTCAGAATAACCTCTAGCCCTCACCTTGAAAATGTATTTCATGCTTACCTGAAACAATAAAACAGATGCATGAAGCTTAAAAGAGTAAAAATCACTCTAATTTACTCCTTCTGTTACATTACATGGAATAAGCAAAATTAAAGCTTCTGCTTGCCACAGAAAGGTCAGGATGCTGCCTTTCTTATCTGATACAAGCAATTTATAGGCTGCAAGCAAAGCATATTTACATTATCACAAATTTAAAAATCCCTTCTAACCAGGCAGATACCTAAGGAGGCCACAGGCATTAGTACTGCAAGCTAATGGAAATGCTGGCAATTTCCTCAGAGGAGACAAAACAATGAGTAAGGAACAAACTACTCTGTAAACCAAGATAGCCACCAGGGATAGGAAGAAAACAAAGTGAACACGCAAAACCAAAAAGCCCAGAAGGGTCTGCGATAGACAGCTGTGAATGAGGGGGGCAAAGTACTTCAGGAAAAAAAGAAATTAAAGGAAAGCATACTGGACATTTCACTGTCTCACTAATAGATGGGTCAGTTTGTTCCATCATGACAGAAACTAGTGGTGGAGGTGCTCATACATGAATAGTTTGAGCTGGCAAGTAAAAGCCTCATGTCCTGGGGCAAAATAGTTTATATCCATAGGGAAAAAAATAAAAGCAGCACCTGATGTGGATACTAAACCTGCAAAGAAAAGAAGTATCTTTGCTGGGCAAATTAAGAAGTAGCCAAGGATAATGAAGCTTCTTTAGTGACCATTTTTGCCAAGCTTGCAGAGATAGTCACAAGGAAGGCTCTTATAATTAATCCTAACCATGGTTTTCAATGTCCTGAAACACCCAGCCTTCATATACCGACAGGCACACATCCCACACTCCCAGAGGAAAATGTGTCACTCTACCAAAACAAGTAGAATCTGCTTAAATAAAACACAACGCTTTTGGCAGTAGCCAAAGGTAAAGGTTTATCTATGAAATTATTTGATTAAAGAGTGTCTAACAACATCTCTGTAGGAAACTGAATAAAGACTCCACTTCCCGTGCTGCAGAGCTGGCTTAAGATAGTTTAGATTTTTTGTCCAATATAAATACTGTATCAGCTATCTCCTTGCATTAGTCATTTCCTCTCCCCGAGTTCAGTAGGAGGTTAGTGCGTTCTCATATTATGGCAAGATCACACTATAAATCTACACAGAGATTTGCCAGTTATATTGTTTTGGAGAAGCATCTTTTTCCACCGTGGTTTGACTCTGGCCATGGTTCAAAGGCTTCTTTCAATTCCAGATATGACAATAGCACTATCTTTGCTGTACAACAAAGATCATTCCACAGGGGCAAGGGGAAAAAAAAATGCAAAAAAAAAGAAGGATGGAAAATACTGTGGTCAAACAAAAAGGCCTTCTTCAAAGAGCAAGATAAGGCAGTGCACAGAATGGTGGGGAGGCTGCTTGAGTTAAACAGGACTTCTTAGAACTGAAGTAATCAGGTGCAGAAATGACAGTTGATCACATGGAAATGAGCAGATATTGAAAAAATACCTCAAACCAGGCAATATCTGCCACTTGCTTTCAATATTACCTATTCCTCTATTTACTAAAAGTTATACATTGAAGGGGATCTTTTCATAGGAGCCAGAGCAGACAGGATGCACAGGGGAGATGGGTGCCTGCCAGGGACTGCAGGAACAGCATTGCTGGGCTGGGCACAGGAATCACTTGCTGGAACTCCATCCCCAGGGTGTACAGGAAGCCTGGCAACATTATCACAAGGGCTCCCAACGGCCCAAAAAACAGCACTTTATAAGAATGGGCAGTACCTGCGTAGCTGAGCAGAAAAAAAAACTTCACCATTTGGATTCTGCTCACTACAATGGTGAGTGCAGCTTCATTTCCCTTCCTGCCTCATCACTCTGTGCTTTTCCTTCTGGATACTTCAGCTACTTTCCCTCCCCTTGTTTTTGTTTTGTTTTTAAACAAACAGCAGAGTTTTAGAAGATACACTAAAGAGGTAAACACCGTGAAAGTTGTGGATCAAAACCAAACGAGCACCTGAACATGCACACATATATGTTTAAACAGAGTAAATTTTACTTGATAACTATTTTCAAACTTTTTTTTTTTTAAATGAAAATGAAAACCCTGATTGAAAATGTTATTTTGGAATATACAGGAACATGGCAAAGTAATACCCAGGCACCCAGCATCTGTTACTGAACCCCAACACTGCACAGGGTAGAGAGGGAGCCTATTTTAGTGGCTTAGAGCAGCTGAATGGCTACAAAATAAAGACACTCAATTAAAACCACAGAGAGGGACCAACCCTCCTTTAAAAGTATTTACAGTCAGGATTTGGGCCTGATGTTGCTCCCACTGACCACAAGTGGGAGTTTTGCTGGTTTTGCCAGCAGAAATATCCTAAATACAGAAATACAAACTGGAGAATTTCTTCCTAATGGCGGAGAAGGCAGACAATAGATAATTTAAAAGGAATAAGCTTCAAATCAAAAAGGCAAAAAAAATAAGAGGGCTGTCTTCCCCTGAGATGAGAAAATTTCAGGCAGAGGAAATTTTTACAACCTGTTTCCAGATACCCCAAATAAACATAGTGTAACCCAGTTTTACTGCAAAGTGAATAGAGGAGGGAAAAAATAAAATAACCCCCCACATACCAATCTTACCGATTCTCCCCACCCTAAGTAACAAAGCTGCAGAGCCCACAGAGTGACACCAAAAAAATCCAGTCTTGCCCTGGATTATAGGTTTCATATTCATGTTTTAGATTCTTGGTACCAATTATCTGTCTGTACTCTCAGTAAAAAACAAACAAAAAAAATAACAAGGATGTTTTAATTACCTCCAAAAGAAATATTCAGATTGCTTCACCTTGTTTGCTCCACAGGCAAACAGCAGTGCCTTACCACAGCTGGGTTTATCTTACTAACCTAGTGCTACAGAGTCAGTCTTGAAAACTAACAATCACAATGGTGACAACTGTTTTAACACCCACACTTTGTTGTTTTTCTTTCTTTTTAAGGCAACTTTTTTTCCCTGAGGTTCTGATCTTATACTGTGTTTTATCTAAAGCCACAGTCACGTGTATGATTTCAGCTGGGCACGTATTCAGTGCCTGCTGCTGATCGAGGTACTTGCACAAATGCTCCCTTTCACCTCCACTCAGCTATTTCCAAGCCCTGCTTGTGACACCATGTGCTCAGCCTGGCTGTGGGCTCTGTCCAACCCCTTGCACCAAAAATCATCTCCACAGCTCCCTGCAGCTCCAAGTGCTTCCTCCCCTGGTGCTGTACTTCCACAGGCTCTGAGAGGACTTTTGATGGCTGGCAGAGATCTGGGGAGCAGATTCACAAACCCACTAACAATATCTTAACGTTGTGGCATCAGTCCAGAATTCTCTCCCTCCTTCCCACCTGCTGCCTTCTCCATCATTCCTTGTTGTACCCTACAATGCTCTGGAGATGCAGTGTAAGCTGGGCCCATGATCCTGCCTGGCTCCTGGCTGACCCTGAGGGGGGAAGGCACTTGTGACCTGGGTCCACTCACAGCCCCAGTCCATCCCACAACCCTCTCAGCTCTGCCAGCATGACTGTGGCATGGACACAGACGTTTGATGTGTTTCACTTCCCGTTTTGCCCAGTGAGGGTGTGGAACTGCCCTCACTGGAGATATTCCAGAACCATCTGAACACATTCCCATGCCATTTGCTCTGGGATGGCCCTGTTTGAGCAGGAAGGCTGGACCAGATGCCCCACCATGGTCCCTTCCAGCCTGACCCATCCTGTGACTGTGTGATTTACAGGAGACCCCGCAGGACATGGAGCTGCCGGCGCCGCTCACCCGGACGATGATGCCCATGCGCTTGCTCTCGTAGGTGAAGGGGAAGATCTGGAGGATGGTGAAGTTCAGGATGTGGCCGCCCGGGGTCCTCAGCTGCATGGAGGACTGGTCTCTGCCCACCAGCGTCAAGCCCACGCTCTCAGTCCACTGTACCAGGGCCACCTGAGGGGAGAAGGACACGGTGAGGGAGGTCAGAGCCCACCCTGAGGGGAAGGGATAGTGGGGGGGCTGCAGAGAATTCATTAATCATTAATGGTGCCATCAAACAGATCTGTTGACAAACACAGGTGCTCCTCCATGGCTCTTCCTAGTGGGTTTTCCCTGATTTAAAAGCTTACTAACAGTGTTTTTGTGGTTTGGGCAGCACAGCTCCTGTCTGGTTCAGCTGCCAGGCTGTCCTAGACCCTCAGCAGGAGGTGGTCACCCTTCAATTGGACATCAGCATGAATTTCTTCATGGAATGGGTGGTCAGGCATTGGAAGGGGCTGCCCAGGGAGGTGGTGGAATCCCCATCCTGGAGGTGTCCAAGGAATGACTGGATGTGGCACTCAGTGCTCTGGGCTGGGGGACAAGGTGGGGATCAGGCACAGGCTGAACTAGATGGTCTGGGAGGTCTCTTCCAACCCAAATGATTTTGGGATTCTGTTCCAAAGGAACAAGGGCAGGCACAGGAACCCTCTGCCCAGCCCTGTGGTGTCCAAACCTCCTTGGGCACATCAGGTAAATCCCATCAGGTAAATCCCATCACAAACACTTGCTTTTTGAAAGTGCCATCTCCCAGCTGTTGTTTATGAGATCAAGAATTCAAACCAATGAATTCACTCTGGATTTAAAATACCAAAGCCCGAAAGACTAACGCAGCCCATTAAAAATTAATATTCAAAAAGCAAGCAAACAAAATGAGCTCTGTTATTATCTATCTGTTCAGTAGTAACAGTTCATCAACACCTTTCAAGTTCTGTAGTGATCAGCAAGGCAGCTGAAGGCAGGCTCAGACACTTCTTAGCAGAGAGCCCTTCTCCCTAAACATTAAAAAAACAAAAAACCAAACCAAAACAACACAAAAACCCCCTAAATCAATGCCAGATTTTTCAAGGCACACACCAGAACTCACTTAACTGAACTTACTTGGGTATAATTTTGATTGCAGCTTCCAGTATTTAAGGACCTACAGCACTGAATTCTTTATTGGCTTTCACTGGACTGCAGCTGAGTCAGGACAGAAGACCAAAGCCTTTATTTTGCTTCCCTGACAATCCCCCCAGAATCCCCACCTCAGCTGACACATCCATCTAAGACTGAGCTTGCTGAGACTTAACTCTAGAAGCTGTCTGGGCAGTAACAGATGGGAGCAGCAGCTGACATGAGCCCATATATCACTGGCCTCCAGAAAGGATCAAGGGATACATTCTCCAAACAGACATGAAATAGTGGAAGTGTTTTACAGTGACATTTTCAAAGGCAGGAGAGCACTGGGGACATGGTTGCTGCTGATTTGAAGGTTAATTATACCTTATGCCTTTCAGGATCTACCTTTAAGTAAATACTTGTATTGGGTCTAGATTTTATTACAAAAATTGACCCAGTTGGGTCTAATTGGAGAATCTTTTGTGAACTCAGATCCCATTCACTCAAAATTAGGCATAAAAGAAAACTTAAACTTTTGCTTTCATAAAGTAGTCTTAAATTTCCAGATTAAAATAAAACCCAAAAAATGGTTGAGTTGGTTTTGCCTTGAAAGACTTTTAAGTCAATTTGAATCAATATTTGGTTTAATATTAGCAAGTTTTTGCAGGCTTACTCAAAGATTACAAATCAAAGGCTCTTTCAAGCTTATCTTTGAGAAAGTTTCTTCAAGCCATCCTCACTGCATTAAAGTGTGCAGTTAGATAATCCTCCTAACAGTCTCCCAGAGCAGAGATGGAGCTTGGGTTTCTAATACTTTGGTTAATAAATAATTACTGAGAATTGCTCACAACACAATGTTATGTGATGTTCAGCCTGAGCAGCGCTGGCTGTTGATTTGTCCATGCTGGTAAGCTGCAAATGCCTGGAGACCACAAATCTCTGCTCCCAGCTCAGCATCCCCTTTTTACACACACCTCCTCCCTCCTTCCCTGCCAGCATCTCATTTAAATCCTATATCAGGAAGCTTTAAACCTCCAGAAAGAGAAGCCTTGTGCAGAGGAACAAATGGATGAGCTGTCAGAGGTGTTACATCATGCACAGGACACATTTCAAACTAACTGACTGCAGAGCACCAGGAATTGGGGATGGCCCTGAAACGGTACCTCAATGGAAGGGGAAGAATAAGAAAAGAAATGCCCCTTTTCCATGCTGCTCCTGAGCAGGTGTGGGTCCTGTCTCACCTCCAGGTGAACCACAGGGGTTGAGGGTTGACCCCATGAATGTGCCACTTCCCAGCCCCTACAGTACTTAATGAATAACCACCGAGAGAGACAGCGATGCGGTTCTGAAGTGTTCCCATCAGATGTACTGAAAGCACTGCCATTACTGTCTCCACTCAGCAGGGAACACAATGGACCTGGCCTTTGGGAAGTGCAGTGGCACCACTGGAAAAAACAATGGCAACGGAAGCACCGAGGGCTCTTCTGGCAGGGTCTGGGCACCTGGGACAGGGAGCCCATCCTGGCTCCATGTGAGACAGAGGTTTGTTCTGTGTTGTACAAACAGATAACTAGAGGTGCTCTCAGCCACAGTGAAAAGATGAGAAACGTTCAACATGCAAAAATACGTTTACAGCTTAAACTGAGATTTAAAAGGGGGTTGGAAGTCCCTCAAACACCTCCACCAAACACGCTCACTGAGGAGGGAAATCAATAAAGTGACCACATGCCAGGATTTTCCAGTTCCATCCAGGCCAAGCCTGATACTGATCTGACCATTACAAAGCCGAGCAGCTTCAGCAGCTCAGCACACAATCCCCAAACTTTGCTCTTTCCAACAATTAAATTACCCAAGCCACCACTGAAGTGGATATCGACTAATAAATTTCATTCTAAAGAGACAAATTGATCCTTGCGTGCCATGAGTTACTCTGCAGAGCCCCATTTAGGGCTGCCTGGGCAGGCAGACAGCAGGCAGAGACCAATTGATCTGTGCACCCTTTCATGTCCTGGCAGCTGTGGAGGGTTGTCAGGGTTAAAGACTGTTTGCCCAGGAATCCCAGGCACTCTTATCTCTGATCAGATTATATCTATTTCATTTCCCCTGTTAGTTACTGTATGGCCACAACTGACAACTGGCTCGCAGAGCCCCAAGGCTGTAACCGATATCTGAATAAAGATACTTCAAGACTTCTAAATGGCAGCGTGCACAGGAAACAAATTTAGGAAATCCTGCTTTCTGTTACAGGAAATGAATCCTGTGCCAACTGGTAGAAATTACCCTTGCTGTTAAAGTAAAGAGAATACAAGTTTTTGTACTCATTTCATAAACTGACCTTCCCTGCCATGGCAATATTTTATTGATATAGGATTTCAAAGGCTGGCTTTAACAGGAGTCCAAAGCCATTCCCCCACAGGGAATGTTATTTAACAGCACTGCTCCCTACTCAAGGGCTCCACTTGTGTTGATCCTGCGTTTTGTACCATCTAGTATGACATACAGAGCATGGCTAAACAATATTTGTATATCTAAGACCTACAGACAATATTTCCTCAGTGCAGCAAAGCATATCTGATTTCTGAGCCTGCTGTAATTCTCTACTTAAGATATCACAAGAAAGGAAAAAAGAATTTAAACAATAATCTTGGAAAGATTAGTTATCATGCTATAGTAAAACAAACAAACAATATCCCCTGGGCCTTTCAGACAAATTGCTGCACAAATATTTTAAAGACAGAGCAGTGCAAGGAGAAAAAGGAAAAGAAAAATCACGGACTTCACTATATACCACAGTATATATGTAAACAAACAGAGAATCTGCGCAAATATAGCCAGTAAATGCTTTAGGAGGGGGGAAAAAAACCACAACTTAAATGCAGATCACAAAAATTACCATCTGGAAATCATTCAGAACTCATTTCAATCCAAAGGCAGTTGCTTTCTGTAAGCTGCTTTTACAGGGGAGAGCAACACCTTACAGAGGAGAAAAGCAGGTAAACAAACCCCTGCCCTAGACTGTGTGTGGGAGAGGACGAGAGGACACCCACACCCTGCTCAGGGAGGAGGAAATGCTGGTTGGCACTGTGGGCACATCAGTGGAGGAGGGGGAAAGAGCAGAGGTGCAGCTTTTGTAAATGGCCAGTCTTCGCGAACGAAGAACCGGGGAAGGTCTTTACACCTTCCAGCCTGCGCGTTGGATTTTTTAG
>JAWMRA010000050.1:13114836-13168943 GCA_035584735.1 Pseudotriccus pelzelni | reverse complement strand
TGTCCCTGGCTGGGATCGAACCCTTGGCCTCGGCAGTGAAGGTCCTGCGATCTAACCACTAGGCCACCAGGGGCTCCGCAGCTTTTGTACAGTGCAGAGAAACACACACTGTATGAAACTAATTAACTGCCTTACTTTGGAAGAGAAAGACTATAGGGAACAGTTTGAATGTATATGAAATGTGGAAACTAAGTCTGTGTGCCAGTCTTTCAGTAGTTCATACAATCCCAAAATCCTCACACAGCTGGGCTTCTAACAAATAAATGTATTTCCATGCAAAGCATTTCTTACCTCTAACAATGAGGAGAGCCAGCTTCTCTTCTGATGTCAGAGGTGAAAAGGTTATTATCAGAGGCAAAGCTGGTTTATTTGGGGCAATAAATGGAAGAACCCTTCAAATGTAGTCAGATGGGTCATATGTTCTCATAGCATCAGTGGGATTCTCAGGGGAAGTGTCAAACTTCAGTCTCTTTCCATAGCACAGAGCAAGTGTAGTTGTACAAACTAACAGAAACCAAAGTGATTAATCTTGCCTGCACCAAAAGATATATCCAAGAAGTATAACCAATACACAAAAACGTATTTTATTCCTCCTGTCTTTGTCCCAGAAGGAAACAATACTGTAATTCAATTTTCCAAATTTTGCAGAGAGTTGCAAACAACATTTAAATTGTAGGTCCTGTATTGAACCTGATCTCTCACATGTTCAGTTAAAGTTTCCAGTGAGTGTCTGGAGAGCTGTAAAGTTTCTCCCTCCTGTACCACCCTGCATAGCTCTGGCTGTGCTGGGGGCTGGCAGAGATGTGGCAGAGCACAGCTTTGCTCCAAAACAAACTTGTGCACTTCTCTCCTGAGCACTGGGCCTGTCCATCTGCATGGGAAGTGAGGTGTCCTGGGTCAGCAGTGCTGCCTGGTGTGATTTACAACTTTTCACTAGGTCTGGAAGTTCAAACACCTCACAGAGTAGGGACAAGGTGAACTGTGTGAGTATTCTAACCTCCTCCCACAAGTTTCCTCCCCAAACAAGATAAGACTGCCCATAATTCACCAAACGTGGTCAAAGGGACTCACGGTGCTGAAGCACAAAATACACCCTGGACAAAAGCTACAGGAGCAAAACTTCTGTGATGATACAACAGACCCCAGTCACCATGCGGATCTGTAGCTTCAGGCAGAGAGGCAGAACAGCTGAGAGGTCTATTCACGGGTTATCAGAGCAACAAACTCATTAAAATATTATCCCCCTTCACCAAACTGGAGCGCTTCCTCCAAATAACTGTGTGTTCTCTTCCCAGCAACAAGCACAGTCAGATTGACACTTTCATCCACCCCAGTGGGTACTGACCTCGTCAGGACTGGAGGCCTGGTACACCCTGCAGGAGTCCTCGTAGTGCCTCTCAGCCTCCGCCTGGTCCGTGACCCCATTGGACTCGTACACGGGGGTCACGTTGTGGCACAGGGCGATGGCCTTCACCGCCTCGTGCACACGGCTGCTCATCGTCTTACGCACCTTCGTGGCCAAGGTGAGGCCCTTCACTGCAGGGGGGTCCTGGGATTGCTTAGAGACAGAGAAAGGAGGATTAGTGTGGGGGAAAAAATAAATTAAATGAAGCCTTTACTTCAGTGAAGAACTCTATATGAGGCAGCTGCACAGACCGCCCCCAGAAATGAGACACGCTCGTCACAGACCTCAACTCAGGCCATCACTGGAAACACCTCAGGGCAATCCAGTTCCTTTATCATTGTTACTGGTGCAGTAAAATGCCCCAAAAATGTTACCTAAGTTTTTGGAACAGTACACCACGGGAAAAAAACTTTTGCTGCAGATCCACCAGACACCAAACGGTGATGGACCAAAGTCAGAAGACTCGGTGAAACCACTTTTTGCTCCACAAAAGACCAGTGTGGCTTGGAAAATTTAGGCTCACTTGGGTTTCACGTGCAAGAGGATATAATTGGTGAAAACAGAAAACAGATGACTTGTGTGGAGCTAGAAAATCTTAATTATATTAATTTAATTTTTAATACTATTTTTAGTATCAGAATGGGAGTCTTCAGATAATTGCACAATTACTAAATTATCCTGGTTGAAGAAGGGACACACAGTGATCCAGTTTCCTGCTCTGTTAACCTTTAGTGTCAAGAGGACAAAAGTTTCACTTCCAGGTCAAAGGCCACAACGTGGTAAAAATAAGAGCAAAGAATAAGAACTACAGTTCAAAATGAATCATTGCCAGCAAATGCTCCTCATTATAAGGAATCTCACTTGGTAATTATACAAGTTTTATGAGACCTGTTCTTTACCAGGGTAATTCCACATGTTATTTTCCACACTAGTGATTAGGATACAAGATCTTCATATTTAATATTGCTGCTCATCAGCACTGCTGCCAAAAATCAAACAGCAAACCCTCAGCTGAAGCGCATTCAGTCACTAGTCACACACTGGACTAGTCAGTCACCCAAATGTTCCTGACAAATATTGAATACTTTGGCAAATAATTAACTAGTAGTCAGGTTTTCTCCAGAGCTTGAGTACAGCACTGAGGGCAAACAGAACTGAAGTTTGTGGGGTTGTGATTTGGGGTTTTTTTGACGGAATTTTTTTTTTTTTCAAATGCAGTTCAGCCATTTAAGAATCTCAACACCACGAGAAGAACGAGATGCTAACAGAAGGGAAAGAAAGATGCCTAGATATCTAAATAAATGTCTGTTATTTTACACTTAGACCTCAGAAACAAGACACAGGCACATACATCCACTTACACTTGCATGTGCTGGGGCGTTTAAAGACTGGGGAAATGGAACTCCCTACAGATGCAGCAATCATGATGTTATTTATGCATTGAGCTTCCGATGACCTTCAGACTTTTCCAAAAAGTAATAGTCAATAACAGATCCCTGCCATTACAATTCATCATTAGCCCAGTGACCTGGAAAACTTCTGTGAATGAAGAGTTCATTGATGCAGTTCATTTCTACCTGGGTGTATATGCTGAATATGTGGCTCTGCACTTCATCCATGGAGTCCAGCCCGTACGCCACCGTCCCCAGGTGGAGCCGCTTGAAGACCATCTCGTTCTGCGTCAGAGTTCCTGCAACAAAAGCAGCACCAGACGTGGAGTGGGAACCAACACACCCATTCCCCAGCACTCCTTCTTGTCCTTGTGCCTCAAATTCAAGATAAACTGAGCCAGAAGCTGAACCAGCCACTGCACCAGACTCTCAGCAAAGGCCAGAGCTGGCAAAAAAAACAGTATTAACAAACCCGAAGGGTGATTCTCCTGGGAAGTAGTGGTGCATAAATAAGAAAGACATTCACCCCAGTCAGTGCCAGCAGCAGCTGAAAGCATAATTCTGGTCCCACTGGAACAGAAAAAACCTGGAAGCAACTTCCAGGATTGGGACCAGGATTTTATGTCAGACCAAGGTTTTCATTACACCTTAAGCTTTCAGAATCAAGCCCAACTTCAAAAGTGTAGAGACAGCAGCAAACAGACTAATGATATGTTTCTGCCTGCATGTGTAAACTATCTTTATCTGGCTTTGAAAACTAGCTCTAAAAAGTTGATTTTAATTTTATTTTTACCCTCAGCTTTTGTTTTAATAGCATGCTTTAAGTGTCCTTTGAAGTAGTGTAACATTCCTGTCCTACCTATAAAAAAAGATAAGCAGAACTTTTTTTCAAAAAACTGATTAAATCATAACGTCAAAGTGACAGGAAATGCATATTTCTTCTAGTCCAAAAAAAACTTGCATTATACTCTTGCCTGGCCAAAAATGTAACAAAATCCCAACCGCAACGTTCCATGACTTTCTACAGATACCTGTTTTGTCTGTAAGCAAATAGGATATCCTGCCCAATTGCTCAGGAATAGTGCTGGATCGAACCACAGTGCCAGGGATTTTGGAATCTCGGCGGATCACCCAGCTGTAGACAATTTTCCCCATGTCCAGATTCACACGTAAACTATGCAGGAGGGAGGGGGAAAAGAGGAAAAGAAAAAAAAAAAGGTATCACCAGTCAAACTTTGGGAAAAATCCTTGCGAACTGCCTCAATGCAATGAAAGGACACACAGTCCACTCTGAATTTGAGCTGCTAAAGAGGATGCTTCAGGAGAAGTATGTTCAAAGTCAGTGGTGGCAAAGGTAATTACACTGTAATTCAAAGATGGATGATACAATTACAATGAGAAGAACAGATACGTTTTGAGGGGAAGATGGACAAAGAGTAAGGACAGTGTGATTGATCCACAGAGAGCAGATTAAAAATGGAATTGAAATGAATTGCAGTCCTGCATCCAAAGGAATTTACTAATCCACTTCCTAATCCAGTACAATTCAATATTAAAGTTTCATTCCCCTCTAAAAGACAATTGTGTTCCATTACACTACAGGCTGTATAAATAGCCCTCCTTTTCCGTTTTTTTTACTCTGTTCTTATCAAAGTAACCAGGTAGTCCAAACACAGAGAAGGGCCCTGAAATGACTAATCCACAGCCTGAATCAGTGAATGGGTTAATAAGTTTGAACAAAGTCAGCAGAAACAACAAAGCAATTCTTATGTTTGAACAGTAACTTGATGTCTATTTCTAGATTTGCTTAGCTGTAAAATGAGGAGCAGATAAGAGTTTACGTGCTTGTTTGTGGTAGAAGCATGGAGGGGGACACAAAGCAAGCAGTATTTTGCTGGGAAGCACTAACAATTGCTGCCTTACCTAATGGGAATGATGTTTGAGAACAGGAGGAGAAATCTTATGATCTGAAGATACCAACGGCCAGCAAAGTGCTGGAGGGCCACCATGACGAGGGAGACCACCACGAGGGCCCCAAACAGGATCTTGGTAAGACAGTTCACCTCCAAATCAAAAAGACCAATCTAAAAAAACAAGAGAGAGTCTTTTCAAGCACACAAATGAAGGTGTGAGCTCAATGTAATATTCATAAAGGAAATGAACTGCCGTATCCAGAGACATTCCCCACCAGTCAGCTTCTCTTTTAAAACACTACAAACATATTTAAATTTATAGGCAATACTCTTGCCAGCTTATTAAATAAGATTTCCATCCTTTAGAAGCCAAGCAGTGCATGAAGGGGTGTGAGAGGACACTATATAAAACATCCCTGCACTGTGTCTTAGCTTTGCTGTAATAGAATAATGAGCAAAATCAGCTTTTCTATTCTGACTGAGACTGTCTCATTATAAACATATAAAACAATGATTTATCCAACCTTAAAGAAGTAAGAAGACACATGTATAATAGGATCAAAAATATAAGGAGAAATAGATTCTGTTATGGCAACTATCTTGAGTCACAGGCTGGAAAATACCAATTATTCCCAGGAAGTTGTCCCTATAGTGTGTACATACAGCATTTAGAAGGACTTTCCTTTAAAAAATGATCCATTTCTGACCCTTTTATTTATTTTAAGACTGTTTCTTCACCATACCTTACTTCTTGGGTTCGAAGTATTCATCACACTGCGCAGTTCCCTTCCAGTGTAGAGGACGACTCCCACCACAGTACCTAAACAAACAAATGCTTTCTCTATAAAAACACTTGCTGGATGTCAGGTGGAAAGGATTTTTTGCATGTTAAATTCAGAAGCAAATAGAAATTTAAAAGGTGGTATCAGTATGACACTTAGGAAAGCACGGACTGGAACAGAAAACATCCTCCACGTATGACAGTAAGACTTCAACCACACCACACCAACTCATGTACATGGAAAGAGCAGTCAGCTTTGCTCTCTCTCAGCCTTCCCTGACCCCCTTTTGCTGTCAGTTGTCTCTCCATACTATAAATAAAAGTCGGTGGGGATGGAGGACCTCTTGGATTTCCTCCCACCACTTGGAATCTCACTCTGATGTTGCCTCATGCCAGACAATGGTCCTTCACTGCGTGTCAAAATTCAGTCAGTGCTCTGGGCTAAGGTTATTTATTGGTGAAGGTTGACACATCAGAGTAAACCCAATGAATTACAACAGCTTTCAAAGACAGAATTACCTTATTTTAAAATCTAAATTTACTTTAAGTTGTCTGATTACTGCTCCTACCATAAAGTGAATCATACCAACTCCTACCTTACAGTAACAGATGGAGCTGCTGGGAGGCCATCAGTGTATTTTAATGCTCTGTCCCACAGTTGCTAAAGAGCTGAGAGCAACAAAGTTCTCTATTTTCTTCTTGCAGAAACATAATACAGTTAAGTACCATAAATTACTGGGTTTCTCCAGTTTTTCTCCTTAAGACTTTGCAAAAAGTCATAAAGAAAAAGCTGTGTACCATCGAGAGTTTAAAAGCTGCTATTGTCAAAGTCTAATCTGTTTTTACCATAAAATTTACTCTGTAAAAAAATGGAGAAAAGCAACTCTAAAATAAACCACTACTGCAAACACATTGCTACTTCATACTCTACTAATACCCTGCTCTCATTAATAATCAAAGTTTTAATAAGCTGCGAGTCAATTATTTTTAAATAAGACCGATTCAAAAGAGGTGGTTTCTAAAAATATGCTGAGAAACATTCCTTTAAAAAAATACCTCCAAAAACAACAACAAATCCCTGGAACCAGGTGGCAGGTGGTAGAAAGATCATCAGAACTCAAATCAACAGATGGCACAGCTACTCCAAATCCACCTCAAGCAGTCAGAGTCAGACCCGTCCCTACCACAGCAGATGGAGAAGCCACATAGCTCTGCTCAGACTTTCAAGCAAGGGCTGCCCCAGTCAGATGGCATCACAACTTGGCAGTTTTCACTCACAGAAGAAGAAAAATAATACCCACATTTTTTTCCTAACAGAAATAACCTACAACGTGCTATTTATTATTGCCACAGGAGGAACAAAACTGAGTATTATGTTGATAAGTGAGTCAAAATGAGAGGAAGCACCTGCCAGGACTAGAAGAAGCTTGAAGGCACACTGATATGGGTAAAAAAGAGTTTCTAGTTGGTTTATGGCCACTTAAAATAGATTCAATTGCATAAACCCTTTGAAATTATATTTGTAAATGCATTGTCAAGTCTCTCCAATTGACTTTAATTCCAAAACTGGACCTCAGAATTCCACCCTCCTCCAGCCATGGCCCTGCAAGCTTCACAAACACACCAGACAGGAGAGGAACAAGGCTTTTACTTTGACAAGCCTCTACAAGAGGGCCTTGGGAGCTTATCGTGTATATAAGTCAAAATCTGTCAAAGACTTTATTTTTTTCCTTTTTAAAAGTATATAGGACGAACTCAATGGAAGCACTTACCTGGAAATCTTTCATCTTAGCTTCTGTTACCAGAATCTATTTGACACCATTTCTGTTACAGATTAGGATGTCAATGTGGAGAGCAATTAAGTGCTATTCTGGCCCTACATGCTAAAGAAGTGCCCCAAAGGCCACTCCAATTCTTTCTCATCTAGGAATGTCCAAGAGGCAATTAGATGTCAGCTCAGGTCCCCAGAGGTGTTAGGACAAGTGGGAAACCTCATTCCAACTGCTAATTTCTCTAACTGACAGAGATTATTATTCCATTACAAAAATACCTTTAAAAATTGTTAACATATTCCCTTCAAAACAATTTCACACGTGCCTCCATCTTACCTGACGCAATCACTGTGCTGGCCCACAGGGTGTTCTCTATGCTCAAACTTTCATTTACTGGAGGGTCACTGTCCTCCTGCAACGGGATGAAAAGAAACAAAATTGTCAGTCATGCAAAAGAGCAGAGGCACACAGAGGTGTTTGCAGAGGGATGCTGGCAGAGTTGGTAGAGGGATTCTTGACAGGATGGAGGATTTTCATAAACCCTGGTAAATCTCTGGGTTAAAAACGTGACCACTTTATTTCAGTGGGGATCTATTAAGACACCTCTGCCTGGTAGAGGTCTCTGGGAATCAAAAATGAGAAAGGGATGTGTCAGCAGCTCTCCAGGGAAATGTTCCCTTCCTGGGCTCCTGTGGCATTTCTCCTGCTGCTGGAAGATCTCACTGAGAACGTGTTTGGGCAGCAATTTCTAAAAAGCTCTACCTGTCTCCTACTTGTTTCAAATCCATTTGCCCTCTGAAAGCTCCCCAAGTGTACTGGATGAATCTCTCAAAATTGTCATTATCCCACTGAGAGGAAGGGAAAAAACCCACAACAACCTTTTGCCCCAACAATGCACCTTCCCAAGTCAGAAGAGATATGTTTTTAATGGTGACATTTCTCAGTGGCTCGGTGCTGTTGCTCCCTGAAATGAGGGCAGATATAACTGAGCTCATGTACATTGCATTCAAACCCAGCTAAGGTCCCCTTTTTTGCCCCCAATTAAAGGATTTTAATCCTACAGAGTCCATAGTGGTCCAGATTTTCTTCTGAAAAGCCATCATGAATATGTAAATACTAATCTTTGTCCAAGTGCTCACGTCTCACACCTTCAGGTGAAGTCCTTAATCCCAAAGAGCCTGTGGCATTGTCTCCAAGTCAAAGTTTCGGTTTTTATTTCATGGATTTTAGGAAGGAAAAAAAAAAAAGAAAAAATAGAAAGAAATGGCAAGGCAACTCCACTATTTCTCCTGAAAAACCCTGGCACTCTGGTAGCATTGAGCAGGTTTGCACAGCAAAGACTACAGGTTTGATTTCAAGCACGTGTCAGCAAGACTCACCCTTGTGAAGGTCCCCACGAAGTTGTGGATGTCAATATTGGGCTCCTCTGCGTACACATAGGATCGGATTTGCAGCAGGTCCTACAAAACAGACACGTTTTGGCAGACAGGCCATCACATTTTAATAATGTACAAGTGTTTCTACCAGAATACTTGAGCAAGCGTTACTTATCAATTTAAGGCAATTACTAAATCTTGTTACTTACTGCAGCCCACGAGTCTGAGAGAACATACACTTGGTGTACCAGCTTCACTGAGGAGTATTTCTTAAAGGGATACATGAGAGACTCCTGGGACTTACTTCTCTGTGCCTCGTAAAAGAAATTTCAGCCTAATAATCAAGGCAGTCCAAGATACTTCTTACCTCGTAGCAAAGAAGGTTTGGTCTTCCAAGGCACCCAAGGCACACCCTATCACTCAGTATTTAGTGACAGACACTATGCCAGTGTCACTAGGACAGTTCTGGGGTGGCAAGAAGATAATGCCAATTCTGCACAGGGTTTTTTCACTGTTGACTCCTACACAGGTATGAACTGTTCACTCCATAGAGAGAATGCTTTGCTTCAAAGGCTTTGTACAGAATAAGTTTCTTGCACTTTTTACAGATAAAACATCAATAAAGCAGGTACTTTGATTTCCCCCTTGTTTTACTTGTTTCCTTAAAAAAACAAGCATAAAAAAACGCCCCACCAACAAACAGCACACAAACTGCTTCAGCTAGAGATTTGGGGGAATAGCATGTTTGATGGAGGTTTGATGTTTATTTTAGATCATACAGTAGAGCTTCCCTGGTGACACCTCCCCTTTCATAAGGGTGGGCAGTGAAAACTGAGCAGCCTCCAAAGCCATTTCAGAGGGCAACAAGACCTGTCCTGCACCGAGTGGCAACAACGGTCTCTGGAAAGGAAAAAGAAAATAGGAGCATCTTACCATGAGCCACCTGAGGCTGCTGACCCCAGAGCCTTCCTGCAGAGTCTGTGGTGAGAGCCCTGTGGCACAGGGGCACCCAGCATCACCTTACCCAACACTTCACCTGGAGCTCAGGAGGAGCTGGTTTACCCTTGCGTTTTCGGTTGCCAAAGCTAATCTGTCACATGCCCTGAGCAGAACGATGCTTTTGGGAACCCGTGGACTGAGGCACCTGAACGCTTTTCAGGTAAAACATCCCCAGGTTTGGCAAGGAGAGGTTCTCAGCAGGAGCTTACAGAAGCAGTCGGCAGCCTCTGGGTGCAGCTGACAGGCAGACGCAGCTTCCAGTCTGTCTCCCCATCCAGCTGGTCGGTGCGAAGGAAGCAGGACCCTGGGGGTTTTCAACAGCAGTCAGTGCTCCTTCCAGCTCTGTCTTTAGCTACAGCTTTAGATAACTCACGAACTGGCTTCATATCTAGGATATTCATGTCCTTTTTTATTTGGAAACAGTACCTGATTCCAAGTAACACTTGGTAATAAGGTAAGGATGATGTTCCTGCATCACACATTCATTTCCTTCCACTAGTCCCGAATACAGTGAGAGATTGTATTTTTAAGATACTTAAAATGTTCTCAATAGTCTTTATACTTTCTAATCCTTCTGATCAAACATTTCCTTATCCCACACTTAACAAAACAAACTTGAACAGCAACTAAAATGATTTATATCTATAATGCAAACTGTTATTCAACCAGATACATCTACCCTGGATTCAACTCCCCATGCTCTTTGGCTAGCAAACAAAAATAAGAGTTTAAACATGTCCAGGAATGGTGGTCCATAAAACTGCTTGAATTGTCTGTCTCTCTAAAATTTTACTATTATCTATCTCTTTCACATTTCCAAAAGATAATTTTCTCTAAACAACCAGTGAAAGGTTAATGGCTATTTTGACAATTGGTTCCAGATGTTTACCATTCTTCTCCGACGTCCTCAGGAAGATCATGTCAGCAGGGACCCTCTGGTTCTGGGAGGAGAAGAAAGGCCATTATTGTGCACCCAGCCCCGCACGCGTGTGCAGCTCCTTGCACAGCCCCACCGTGACCAGAAATGGGATGTGGGGGAGAAAGGGGATTCCTTTGTCAAGCTGAAGCTTGGGATTCATTTTGCTTTGAATCCTGAACTCACTTCCCTGCAGAATTCCAAGTGCACTGCTGTTAGCTCCCACTGCTCAGACCCAAGGGCTTGGTTTACAAAAGGGCTGGTGAGTAATTCTAGAAGTATGAAGAAATCTTAAACTAATGCTGGTTTCCTTTCAAGAAGTCCCAGGCTAGAAAAAAAGGTTGTATCTGGAATCTACAGCCACCAATTTTTCTTTTTGTACTGAACATTTTCATACTAATGGTTTTAAAGGTCACAGCTGCTTGCATGGAGAGTGTGTGGGAAAAACATTAAGCCAGTGGATAAAAACCCCCACATACGAACTTGTATAAAGGTGGAATTATACCAGTATCTACAAATGGATCACCGTGTCTACCAATACCGTGTTTGCACTCAAAGCAACATTGGAATGTCGAGTTTTTAACAGCAATTTAATGTGTATCCAACAGTCAGAGAAAGGACAGGGAGGCTCTTTTATCTTCCTGTAGTATAAGTAGAAAAATTAGGTTATAGGTGCATGTCTACAGGTTTGCAAAGATGGTGGTGTTATTGGTGGGGCAGGGGAACCCTGAAAAGTGACTAAATCCTGTAACTAGTGTTCATCTATTTCGATTTGTAAAATAAATACAAATTAAAAATACATCATTTTCTATGGACTTGCAAAAGTAGTATTTTAGACAGAAAAGATACATATATAAAGGCAAACCTTTTCAACAATGATGAGGTCACCAACTTGTATATTAGAGCTCTTCACCTTCACAGTCCCTGCAAAGGAAAGATACCAGTGTATTAGAGCAGCAGCAGGACAGGCTTTCTGGGGGCTGTGTGATGCTCCTTCCCTCCCTTCCTTCCACTGCACTATTTCGGGGGAAAAGGGTAATGTTTCCATCACAAGAATTGGCCTGTAGAGACTTCCCGAGCCCACTGAGTAAAGTCGTGGGATCTCAGTCTGCAAAAAGGGCTGAAAGCCTCTGGTTTATGAGCTCCAGACCTCAGCTTTGGATGCAGAAACCCCCAGTGACAACTCCGAAACAACTCCTTCAACTCTTTTTTGTACCGTTTAACTCATGAATTCAAAAACACTTTCAGCGTCAGGCGGAGAACAGAGCAAGAACAGGAAAATTACAGTAAGGAACCATCAACTCCTTTTTCTGAGGTGGCTGAAAATTTAAAGCTTGACTCTCAAACCAAGACCTGGAAGCTGTAAGTACAATGGGTCCATCTAAAAACCAGGCTCATTTCCTCTCCTGCTGCAGCTCCAGTATCTGGCTCAGCTCGACCACCTCCCTTCTGCCTCTCCATGGACCAGCCAGAACAAGCCCTGCAGAGAACAGGTCCTACAAAAAACACGTAAATATTTATTTCTGTGCAGCTGTCAAACATTTCCCAGTTGCTTTAAAACAGGGGATTAATTTAACAATTGGCTAGTAATTTCAAATCATTAGCCAGCTCTAGATTTGGCTTCTCAGACTAAGCAGTGATTTATAATCAGTTAATTTGAACCCTGCCTCTATGTGTCTGTTATATTTCAACAAAAGCCTCTTTAATCTGCTGTGATTTGAGTGAGAGTGGGGGAGGCACGTGGAGCTCACCCCAGCATGGACAACACTCCTACTGTACCTCAAAATTCATGGGCTCAATGGCCAGATAGCAGCTCAGGGGGGACAGGGATGGGGGAAGGGAGAAAGGGGGAATAGAAATTAGCACAAAGCACAAAGGTCACTGGGATTTTACTACTGGCAGTCCCTTCATTAGCATCCTTCTCAGGATATGCTTCAGTGTTTCTGCTCCAAATTAACAATGAAAGCCTTTCTGGGCTCCAGGCAGCCTGCTGCTCTGGTGACACACTGTGTGCTTAACAACATGCTTCAGCACTGCTGCTAATAAACGCAGACTTCCTTACATGCTGTAATTATTCCTACAAATTATAAGCAGTCATGGCCCATTTCACAAATATCTCATAGGTCTTTCGTGGATTCTGGGATTTGCCTTGCGAGTTATTTTTTTTTTGTGTTTTTTTTTTTAAGTTAAAAAAAGAAGGGGGGGGAAAGGAAAAAAAAAAAAAGGTAAACAAAACGAATGCTGGGCTAAAGACATCTCTGCCGGGGCAGGAAGCAAACCGGGGATTAAGAGTCCATTACGCTGAGGCTTGAAAAGAAAAGCCGCACTCCAAGAGGATCAAAAAAAGCATCCCTGGCAGTCTTCTGTATGGGCTATACAAAGTTAGGTACTATGACACTAAAAGGGTCTGACAGATAACATCTCTTCCTCCCCCTTTAATACGGTTATTCACAAAACAACAAAAAGTGCTTTTGAATATTCTCCTGTGCAAAGGGGGGGGGGGGGGGAAGTGTGCTCCCCCCACACAGACACAGCCATTCCTAAACCACTGTGCAAGAAAGCTCTTGGAAGGAGAGGTGGATTTGTTTAACCATATTTTAGGGATACTCTCAAAGGTGGATTTGTTTAAACATATTTTCTGTGTTCTCTTAAAGATCACAAGGATTTGCAGGAGAAGCAGCACTGCCTGGAAGGTTCAGGAATGGAAACTTATTTTTTGTAGTGCTTTCCCTAATGAGGTAAAAAAAACAGTGCTGCAAAAGAAAAATTAATGCCTGGACAAAGGTAAAATGTGACGATTTCCTATCATTATGCACATGAAAGGCTTTTTAGATCATTATTCTGAAAACAGCATCATCTGCTTTAAAATTTTTCCAATATGAGCAAACCCGAAGCAGCTGGAGCAGATTTGTCTTGTTCAATAACCCTCCCAACCTCAGCTGTTTGAAGGTAAAACACAGAGGGGACCTTTCTAACCAACACACATTTTTATAACTCCTGTATAAATGAGATGCCCTTTTTAGGTAGCTAATTCTGCTTTTCCAGCCATCCCTGGCCCCTCGTGGGTGACATCTCTGCAGTTGCACCACACGTCCTGCTAAGAGGGAGCAGGACCAGATGTTTCCTTTGACTCGGGACTCCCATAAAGCAACTTACTTGAATTAGTTTTATTTTGATCTTGGGAATTCTGTAATTCCTTTTTCTTTCTGTGGGGAAAATGCCACCTAAACATCAGATGTCTTCTTATGCATGTTTAAAACTAGCTAATAACACAATTGTTTCTTTTCCTACTACTGCTCTGCTATTAAAAGTATTTTTGTAATTACAAATTACTGGTGTTATAAATGCAACTAGAAGTGCTTCCTCTAAATACACATAGGTTTGTTTAGCATTTATATATCACTTTCATTTTATATTTTCTGAAGTTAATCAGAACACAACTCAGTATTTAACACATTTTTTTTAAGAGGAACTAGTCTTGGTCTCTTATACCAACTCTCTTGTTATTAAAGTGTGACTGATATTTGTTTAATTCTTTGCTGTATCCTATTTATTTTTTGCAAGACAAAATAATAAACACAATAAAATGCCAACAGTTTGTTCCAACTTAAGCTATGGTCTTTGAAATTGTCACTAAATCTGCAGCATAATGGATGTACCGTAAAGCAGATTATTTAAAGTAATATATTGGCCAGAAGAGACGCCTATTTTGTACCACGTGAGTTCTTAAGATTTCACAATAGATCTGCAGAGCTTCACTGAGGTACAGATCAAACCACTTAATTTGGAATTAAAGATGAAGCAAGAAGTTTATGAAAGCAAGTTAAATACATCCGTAAAAAAATGCATTGTTTGGATGTGCTGCAGCAAACTTTTGGCTTTTGCAGCTTTATGCTGTGGAGCAGGACTCAGAGGGTTTGGGAAAATATTGTTTTTATATGGCTGGTAAATGCCAATGATCTGTATCTTAAGTAGCACCCCTCAGTAGGAGGTCTCTTCCCACTTTTCTGTGGAGTTTCTCTCTATTATGCAGTGTTACCCAGGGAGGGGGGGGCTGCAGGAGAAGAAAAACAAACCAAGAATTTGCAAGCACAGTTCTAACTTTCCATCAAGCAGAAAGTCAGCACGTAGCCTTCTGAACACAAGGAGGCTTGTGGGTTTATGAATAGGGGACTGAAATTTGATTATTTTTTATTACAATCCAAACAACTGTCCTTTAAATGGAGAGCCTAACCCAAAAAAAAGCTTTCCAGAAGTCTGGTGGCTTGATCATTTTGGAACATAAATGGATCGTGTTGGTAAAAACATAAAAGAGGTTTAGGGTGGAGTTTTTTGTTGTGATATAAAATAAAGGAACATAGAAAACACACTACTGTTTACTCTAAAAGATTAGTCCCTGGAATGCAGCAACTATATTCAAAATAAATGTGATCCAAAGAGGATTCTTCCTTTTTCTCTATGAGGCAAGCAGCTTAATCAATCTTTAAAAGCTTAACAAGAAGAGTGCAGGAAAAAAAATTTCACGTACAGCAGCAAAGCTGCAAATCCAAAATGTGATTTTTGGTTCAAAAAAATTTTTGATCCCTCCTTTGGGGGGGACACACCAGGCTGGTGGGTGTGCAGGGGCTGTGCCTGGCCGTGCTCCAGCCATGGGTCTGCACAAAGAACTGCACACAAAGGGGACAAGAGGATCCTGGCTTGGCAAAGCACCCAAATTACTTCCCTGTTCAAAACTGTGTATAAGCACGTGCTTGAGTCTCCCCGAGTTCGCTCAGACCCAAGTATGTATTTACATCCATGGGATTGCAGAGGGAGGCCAGGGTTGGAGATGGGAAAATTTATTCTCCAGTCACCTTAACTGCAGCTTAGTGCAAATACTCTGGAGAAATAAAAGTCCCCTGGAGAAAGCCATAGTGCTCCATTAGATCCATTACAGCCAATCTCCAAGCCAGTGCTTAGTGCCGAGCCTCACTAATCCCCCTCCCCCAAGCTCTGGCTTTAGAGGCGAAACTAATGTGAAGTTTTTTTAAAAAAAAAAATTATATAGCAAAAGTTCAGAGGGTTTCTGTGCATCAGTACCTTCTGCACTGCCCCTCTCAGTACAGGGCTGTGCCAACATCCTGAAGCACCACCTGTGCTAGGCAATAGCAATAAAAAAAGAACCAGCCTGCAAACAGGCCAAGTCAAGCCCTACCTGGAGTTTTGTCAGCTACGCTGCAAATTAATCATTCACATCAGCTCTTCTCAACTTATTTTGATATTTGCCACTTCTGCTTCTGAACTGATAAAGGGCTCACTCAAAAACTTGCCCCCCTTTCTCTGACTGTGCTAGCGGATGTGATAAACCAAACCCAAAACTTCCACCCCCAGCCACGGTGGGCTCACAAGATCTTTCCCTGCTCCCAGGTAATTCTCAGAGGTGCTAAGGCTTTGATCAGTGGAAAAGGAGATGGTCAGGTCTTCCAAAATATTAAGTACTGAGATCCAGTGAGAGACAGAAAACTACTTTTCTTCCCATGAGACAATCATAAATAATTTTCTATGTTTTTTCTACTCTAAACTGTAGCATCAGATAATCTCATTTCTGTTTCTGCACCAAATTCTTGTTAAATAAAGTGGCTTAAGATTTTCAGCTAGTGTCCAGCTGCCAATCCTCCTTGGTTTCTTTCACAAAATCAGAAAAGTTAAAGGACTGGGGGGAGGGAAATCATTCATGGGAAACGTAATAGCAATATGAAAAGAACTAAAGGAGAGGTCAGGCCCCTTATAGATCACTGAATAGAATCCAGAAGGCAACTCTTTTATATCTTCAAATAGATGTAGTATACCCCTCTTGGATGAGGCTTTTGTTGGTTGCCAAGCATTTTAAGTGTTGTAGTAAGAACATGTTATTAAAAGGGGATTTAATATTCAGAAACTCAAACTCCCTAGTTTGGAGTTGCCTCATAACTCCTGGCATGTGAAATATATACAGCCTTAAGCAATTGCGTAGAAAAAGCAGCATTATTCTTAAAAGTGCAATTGTTGAAAACAGGCATATTTTTGCTATGCCCAATTCATTGCATCTTAACTCAGAAATATAAACTTCTATAACAAAGAAACTGGAAACGAAAAAAAAAAATGCTTAAATTCAGTTCATTCCCTTTTTAAAACAAAACCCTGGCCTCACCATCTTTGTCATGGTATTAGGAGTAACTCCATAGTGAGGCAGCACTGGATTTTTCAAATGAGAATTTAAATGTCTTTGTTAGGTACTGCACAGCTGTAAACAATGGCCAGAGCCAGGGATCAGACTCAGCTGAGCTGCAGCCTGGGCTCCAAAATCCTCATAGCTGGAGGAAGAGGCTAAAGAGGATGTATACAAAAAAAATACAAGAGCTGATTCTGCCAATACTGAGGAACTACATCAGTGGCTGCTGAAAGAAACACACACATATGACACAGCCCTTTTTATCAAAGGACTTACGTGATCTGAGTCCTTGTCTGCTATAACCCAGGAAAAGAGCTATGAAACTCAACCACTGTTCTGTTCAGTAAGAGATCAAACATGTCAGTACCTTAAATCTACCACATGCACTCAAGATTCTTCAGCACACAGAGTACCTGCACTTCACCAGGATTTGGGGTACCTGTGCTGAAAGGGTCCCCACCCTTCACCTTCTGCATAACTCTCTCCTAACAGTTTCACAGACCTACATTTATTTTTTCTAGTAAAGCATTCTTTTAAATGATCTGCCTATTTGGACCCTTTTTTAAACACACATTTGTGGTTTCCTTTAAAAAATATGAAATGAAAATGTATAGAAAATCCTTCTTATATCTTTCTCTCTTACTGACAAGAGTAAAACAGAAAAAAACACCCCAAAATCCCCAAACAACATGTCTCATCTACTACAGCTCTATTGTTTTCTTCCTGCTATGCTGTTTGCTATATTTGCCCCTCCCTTCCTTCATCCACACAACATTACAGAGCTCTTCCCTCACGTCACAGCTTTGCAGGAAGGAAAACACATTTCCCTTCTGGAAACATCCACCTCCAGTTTCATTTTCTTCGGTGACTCCAATCCACCAAGAAGGGAGAATAATCAGGAAAGATGTTTCAGCCTACACTGGAGTTAGGAGCAATGGGGGTTCCAAAATATCCCATCAGCAGCTCTGAAGCTGGCTCCTGCCTGGTGCTGCAGTGAACTCCCAGCCCACCAAGGAAGGCTCCCGTGCAGCTGAAGCATCAGGATGATGTTCTGAAGTTACCTGAGCAATTATCACACACATCCCCCTTCCACTGGCTGAACACCTCTCTAGGAAACACATGGAGCAACTCTCCTACAAAGAAAGGCTGAGAGAGTTGGGATTATTCAGCCTTGAGTAGAGAAGGCTCCAAGGTGACCTAATTGTGGCCTTACAGTGCCTGCAGGAAAGATGGAGAGAGACAATTTACAAGGGCCTCTCACATTTACAAGTGCCAGGACAAGGGGGAACGGGCTTCACACTGACAGAGAGCAGGGTTAGGTTGGATATTAAGAAGAAATTGTTCCCCGTGAGGGTGGGGAGGCCCTGGCACAGCATAGAGAAGCTGTGGCTGCCTCATGCCTGGAAGTGTCCAAGGCCAGGTTGGACGGGGCTTGGAGCAACCTGGGCTAGTGGAAGGTGTCCCTGCCCACGGGAGAGGGGTGGAATGAGATGAACTTTAAGGTCCCTTCCAACCCAGGCCATTCCATGATTCCACAAACCCCTCAGCAAATCCCAGTCTCCAGCACAGCCTGGAGAGGAGCCACCCAGACCCCCGAGGGCTCCTCAGCGGCCACCACGTGCCCACGACCCCATCCCCACTCCCAGGGCTCTGGCTGCCAGCAGTGACGGACTGAGTGGCAGCAGGATGAGTGGCAGGGGGTGCTGGAGCCGCCGGGCCGACCTCTGGCTGTGAGCTTGCTGTAGATCTGCGAGTTCACTTCCTTGTCCCGCATGTAACATCGGATCTCCTCCGCCGCCTCCCGGATCACCGTCACAGCCAGCACAAACCCCTGCGAGGAGCACGGAGGGGGGACACAGAATGGATGGAAAGGTCAGGAAAAATCACATCTGCCTCTAATAAGAGCAATATTTGTCAGTGCCAACGCCAACAATCTGCATTTCCTTATTCTGTCTTATCTTCCTAAATCGTTACAGTGGTATGTGCTGCTGCGCAGGACTCCCAACACCAAACTGACAAGAGCTGCTTAAAAAAACCTCATTGCTTAAAAAAATAGGGTTGTTTTTCAGTTTTACTGTGATTCTGCCCCCAGGCAAATCTTTGTAAAGTTTATCTGAAGAAGGTAAATAACATATTTCATCTCCATTCACAGGTAACTGAGAGGGGTTACACAAGAGTCCACTGGGAGAGAGGATCCCTCAAAACTCAGTACTCCTGCCACCACAGAGCCATCAAAGTTAGCTCACCTTTCTTTATTTTACAGAAATCTATACAGAAATTTACATACACAGATACATAAATACAGAATGCATGTGCCTTCCTGTGTATGTACACACACACTCAACCTGCACAAATAAGCACTCTGAAGGTATTAATGTGCACTACTCATGGTATAATTACACGTTTGCCTGATTAGGGTTTCAGTCCTACTTTTCTGTGGATATGAGTAGTCATTTCATTGCCATTTGTCATGAGGAAAATGCCCACATCACACCCTTCACTGTATAAAAAAATTACTAAATCAATGCAAAACAATTCTTTGTGGGGTTAGTATCACAAAGCCATGTTTTTACTAGACATTATTGAGCTCAGACTCACTAAACACTTAAAACTGTCCTCATCCATCACAGAAAATTAACTGTTTACAACCTGTATTGTTGAAAATTGCAACCATGTACTGATAACGTCAATAAGGAACTTTTTCATTTATAGAAGGGGGCAAGGTGATGTTGGAAGCTGAAGGTTTCTAGCACGTGCATCTGGGTTTAAATGGGTGATCTAATTCATTAATATAGTAATGAAATGCAAGGTAAAATGTTTCTGCAGTATTTAAACATGCAGACACACGTAGAGACCCAAGGATGGGCTTTAAAACTTTTTTTTTTTTCAACTTCCTTGAATAAATAAACCTTCAATGACCTACCAGAGGAACCCAGTATGTGTAGAGTGCACCAAGCCTCATCTCAACGACGAACTGAGAGCAGGCCAAAAGCAAGAAATAAAGGTTGAAGAAGTATTTGAACTGGTTAAACAACACCTAAAAAAAACCAAAAAAACAAAAAAAGAAGAGGATGGAGCAGATTAATGGAGTTCAGATGTTATGCATGTTGACCTAACCACCAGAAACATTTTGCATGCTCTTCCAGTGACTAAATGCCAACTTGGGGCAGTCTTAAAGCAGTCCTGGCCACTCAGGACAGATCTGTGTCTGCCCTAAGGCAGCCTTTTCAGGAAGCCTACCAAACTCAACCCAAACCTGATTTTCTCCAGAGCCAGGTTCTGCACCTGCCTACTGTAAAACCACTGAAAAGTGGGGAATGCATTAGGGTGGGATGATACAAAGCAACTTTATTCACGCTTACCCCAGGGAGAAATGTGAAAAAGTTGTATTTCTGATTGTTGATCACATTGCGAGGGTATCTCTGGTCTCTCTTCTCGGGATGGCCAAGCCAGACAGTGCGAGGCCTCGGGTCTCTCCTCCCACAGCATCTTAAGCACTCACAACACCTGTAGAAGGAACATTCATTCATTCATTCATTCGTTTGTATCACACTTTTCCGAGTCACACACACTTACGCCAGACCTTTTCTTTCCACAGGTGGGAGCCCCCCTGCCACCAGCTCCGGGTACCTTGCAGGACCCTCAGCCTGGCACTAAGGCCAGCAAGAAATCCCTGCTCCCTGGAATTTTAGTGAATAAAACTAACACTGCTCGGTGTTACAAATCCTTACTCGAGACAAGGAATCAAACAGAGCATCAGTCCCTCCACAGAAGATGCAAAGATGTATCAGGAATCCCTCTTGTACCTTGAAAAAGCCTCTCTGTTCAAAATCACAGCATTGTACCCTCCCAAACCCCCAAAGAGTTATTTTCCTGTTGTCACTGCTTCTTTCTGAAAGCCAATCTCTTCCCCAACCCTCCTTGTTCCTTTAAAAACAGCCCTATTGAATTTCATTGACATTTGGGCAAGACAGCATCAGCCGGATTGGTAACCAAAAGCTTCAGAGCTCTTAGAAACATCTTTCCAGAATGCACCACAAAGATCTGTTCTTGAATCAAGCATTCTGCCACAAAAGTTCACTTAAATGCCCAGCTAACAAAGAAATAACTATTTAAGGGAGTACACAAAGCGTTCAGCTCTTGAAGTCCCTGTCTTGCCAGAAGACACTTGCAGCACCGTGATCAGAGTGCACAACTCACCACACAGAAGGCGGTTTCCTACAAAGAACCATTTTAAAAAAATGTTTTATGCCCTGCTGGATGCAAATAATCAGCGAAGTCAGTTCTCTCAGTACAGAAGGGGAGTAAAAATCAACTTTGCTTTCAGAAATCAAGAAGAGGTGTCACCATGTGAGCCAGTGCTCCATGAGCAGACACAGACATTAACTTCACAAGGCTGGCTTGCATGACAATTTCTCATGAGCTTTTAAAACTAGATAAAAGAATTTTTGCATAATCAAATTACTTAGTCATTATTCTGTTTCATGAAGAATGACAGATGAGCCCTGGCAAGGTGGGTTTCTCTACTCTGTACTCAAGCACAACCTAAGCCTTAAGTGTAGAAATGCCACCCAAACACAGGAAAAGTGGTTTTCTTGCTCAAAAAACTTTTGAGAACAAAATGCTGACAAGACAGCAGAGCGTTACACAGCGCTCCCATGTTGGCACTGAAGGAACAGGAAATCACAAGTGTTGGATGGTGCCAAATAGTTTCCTACAGCTCCAGGTTAAGTCAACCCCTCCATTCCAAAACCAGAGGGCATGTAAGGTCCCCCAGATTCAGTAATGATCCTACTGCTTTCCCCTACACCAGGTAGAAAATTAGGAGAATGCAGGAAAATCAGAGAAATAAACACAGTGGGCAAGGCCAACAGTTCAAACCCTGATAGCAGGGAACACCTAAATCAAATTACTGGAATAAAATAATTGGAGATGTTTTAATGTTCAGGTATATACAAGAGGCATCAGATCTACAGCCTTGCAGCACCACTGTCATCTCTGCTTTCCTCTGTACAGGGACATTACCTGTTATTCTGAATTTGTAATGTTTCTAAGCAAACAGACTTTCGTATTTGACTATTCCCAAGGTAAAACACAACCATAACTAATGTAACTACCCCAAATGCAACCCACTTCCAAAAGTTGTGTTTGCCCCTGAAACTCTCAGTTTCTGTCAATCCTACAAACTATTTTTGCTTGTTAAGAAAAACTAACAGATCTTTTTTCCCCACACATTTGTGTATAAACTGACATCTGAAAAGCAGTTTGTTACCAACATGAGACAAACAGCAAGGTTGGTGTTAAACACTCAAATTCATAAACTCTATTACAGAAGTGTATTTTATTAGCTTGATACCTTTTAATTACAGTTTTCCTTTGTGTTTGCAGACGAAGACCTAAGACAAATATTCACTGGCATCCCAAATATATTTTAACAGAAAACAGTGAAAATGGTATTTGGATCACAATAGGAAACAGATATCCTCTATAGAAAAGAAAAAAGGAAAGAAAAGAAGGGGCAAATGAAGTGGTTTTCCATCTTTCACAATGAAGAAAAGGTTCTAAAAAAGAGGCTTTGCCCAAGGGAGCAAATCTGGTGTCCACACACCCCATTTCATCACAATGTGCTTTGCATTTACAGAGTCAGTCAGTTCTTGTAATCAGACATCTGAAACCAGTTACCTTTGTTTATTTTTTAGGTCGGGTCTCTTACAGGGATTGTACTCAACAGCAAAAATACCCACACACCTACATCACAATATTTGCTATAGGATAAGCAAGGCTCAAGGAGGGCACTACTGTCAATTTAATTTTTACTTGTCCTGGGAATATTTTTTACAAAATAAAACTCACCCACATGATCTAAAGAACTTTGCAAATACCTGAGCACATCTTCAATCCCATACCTAAATGTCCAAAGCAGACTTTCAGACTTATAAGTTCAATGACTTATCAGTGTGTTTTCTTCACTGACGTAAAAGAAAAAGGCAAACAAGGTAAAATATTTTGATTACTTTGTGGGGTTTAAGAAGAGTGTGCTCTGACCAACTGTTTACATACCATTACATTGTTTTTAGTCTTTTGGTTTTGAAATTACTAGAAATTCACTGCTCTGTGAATGCTAACACCTAGCACTGCAAAATTGCTTACACTGGTGTGGCTCTAAATAAAAGAGCAGCCCCCAAAACTGAGAGCACCTACAAAGGCAGGGAAGCAGAAGGCAACTGGACAAAAGTGAAATTACCCAAAATTTGATTTCTGCAATCACAGTCGTGACCTCTCGTAGCGTTCCCACCACAAAGACACTCTTTGCCATAAGAATTTTAATTTACAAATGCTGCGTTACTATAAGGTTTAAAGAAACAACCTAAAAATAATGCAGCCCCAAGTAAAAGCAAGAAAGGGCATGGGAGAATCTGCTGTGTAAAAATAACACGTTTGTGAAATTCCTGCCTGGCTCAAGTCACAGTTTTTGCAACCTCCTGAATTACAGGGAAAGCAAACTGAAAACCTAATTCAACAAACAAAAGAAAAAACTTCCTGCCCAGCAAGTTTTGAAGGCAAATATCAGTATTATCAATGCTCAAGTAAAGAATACCCAGCATTTTCACTATGAAGTCTCCTACACTGCCTTTCAGCACCGAGGTTTATATGTAAAGGATTTAATAAAAAAATAAACCCAACCAATGAACACAATACTACAACCAGCACTCCCAGAGTCACACATTGCAACACTGACTGGGGAGGTTCATCAGCGCTCAGGAATCCCATCACGTCATGGGCTGGGAGCCTCCTCCAGAGCTGCAGCCTCAGCCAGGAACTCAGGCAGCAGTGCCTGAAAATCCTGGCAAACACTGACTTTTACCCCCCAGTCACTCAAAGAATTTTTGTTAGGAAGGCATCTGGTCAACCCCAGCGCTGGCAATTAACTCTAACCTATTCTGTGACCTTGTTCTTCCCTCCTGTGTTTTGCTGGCTGGGCACAGGCCAGAAACCCACCAACCAAACCCTGGGATAGCAGGAAAGTTATCTCACACATTCATTCCTCAAGTGCCAGCCCATGGCTTGCTGAAATAAGATAGAAAATGAATTTTTGGTAAAAACACAGACATTTCTCAAGCACAGAACAATGTGCTCATTCTTACAGGCAGACGTTTATCACTCCTTCCAAAGATATTCACTTGCCATAATTTTTATATTTTTTTTAACTTCTCAATGATGTCTGAAACTTCACACATTAAGAACACATTAATAAGCCCCTTATTTCTCTATATGACATCTGTGAGCCTTAGAAAGCACTTTGCAAAAAAAGGAGGTGCTGCAGTGGCTGATTGTGTTTTCACAGACTTTGGGCAGGTTCATGTGCTGGCAGGACAGTCTCACTGCCTGTCTCACACCTGATGATGCTGCAATGCAAGCAAACACCAATCTCCACAAGCACATTTACTGCTAAATATCCAGTATGGGAGACCCACATGATGGGGGGGGCAAAACACAGCTCATACTGAGAGCAAAAGGGAAAGAAGCAGCAGAAAGATGAGTGGTGAACTTAACAAGGAACATTTCAGACACTCTTCCCTTTCTCCTCTTAAAATTGAATCATCTTAACCTCAAAAAACCCCCCCACCATTCCAATAAATCCATTTAGTTGAATACCAGAATCAAAGTACTCCGACCACATACAAATGTGTTTTCAGATTAGCCTCGTGCTCATCAAATTAAGTCTTTTTTCCAGTTAACTTACTTGTTCCTCCCTGAGAGAATTTTATAGGCATTGTGTAGTTCTGTGATCTACTGTTTCTTTGGATGCAACCCCTGTTTTTTAAGTATCAAGCTTAGAGACCCAGATGATGAGGGAAGGGACTGCTCAGGCCATCACATTATTCCAAAGTTTTCTGCTCAGGGCAAGGGCAGTGTCACAGGAGGAAGTTTCTGGCAGAGAACTATTGGCATTATTAGGAATAATAAAACCCTTGCCATAAAGAAGTCAGAAGACAACATCCTTGAAAGAGAAAGATTGTCTGGAAAAGCAGCTGAAAGTTTATACCAGTACTTAGAAATGCTGATAAAATTAATACACATTTTCCAGGAATAGGAATCACAAAGCTACAAAAATGTGAGCAGTTTTCTAAAAAAGTTTAGGAAGGAATATCCATTCCTAAACATTTCTCCTTCTCCCCTTTGCAACTGAAGCATTGAAGAACAGTTACTGCAATAACCCCTGATGTATAATAAACTAGCAAGTCAGGGTAAACCATGAACTTTTAAAAATTATCACCTTACAGAAAGAACATGAAAAATACATGAAGGCAGCTTACATAGGGCAGCTCATACAGCACTGCACTATTCGCATTTTAAATCATAACTTGGCAAAAATAAAGAAAAAACAAGCTCACAAATCTCCAGATAAAGTCACAACCACTCGAAAGCATTTTCTTAAATGCGAACTGCATCTGAAACTTTGAGTCCTACAAATGATGTGTTCCTTAATCTGCACAGGGATCTAAATGAATGGGAGGTGCTGAAGAACAGGTCTGCTCTGGAGTTCACCTGGGATTGTATTTGCTTACAAAAATGCATCCTTGGTGATGATGTAAGAAGCAGCAATATGACAGCTTGAATGTCAGATGCCAGACGAACAGCCGTTACCAAGAAGCAGGTTTTATTTATGAAAGCAGCATGTTTGATGGAGAAGTATTTGAAGACCAAGTGAAAAAAGCTTTCATAAGCATTTTTCATGCAAAACAAATCTAATGGGAAAAAAGTGCCACATTTGTCTAATATAGGGGTAGCATTTGTCAAATCAGTGCTGAAACTCATTGACATATTTAGTCACTTCTAAACCAGCCACGTTTCTCAGATGATGTTTCTATGACCCTCACGGGCTGTGCTAGTAAGTCCTTGGCACCTTTAATATACAAACCAACCACCCACATGACGTTATTTTCAAAACATATAATGAATTTTTCATGGATAAAGAAAACCAGAGCCACGCAAAACTGCCTAGCCTTTTTATGCACCTCCACGTGAAACATTCCACATGAAACATTCTGAACATTCCCATCTCAGACCGTGCACTGGCACAGCTGCGTTGGCTCAGGAAGGGGCCAGGAGAGTTGCTATTCCTGCAGCCCACCCCTGCCATCCAGCAAAACAGCTCGGCTGTGGGAAAGCAGCCCAGCTCTGCACGTGCCAAGGCACACCCACACGCAGGCAGATGGAGAGCAGGAGCTCCCATCTCTCTCTGTTGACTCTGAAACGGAATTTGCCATTTCAAATAGAGCCAGAGTACACAGGCATGTACAATGGAATGGCCTCACGGAGTGTTACTGTAGAGCTCCTCCTTCCCTGCCTCAATCCCCATCCTTCCCCCCACGTTTCTGGATCAAGGCCTTTTACATCGTAGCAGCAGCAAGAGCGCAGCAGTTTGCTGGTTTCAAAAAAAGCCTTACAGGATTGTGGACTGACACCATGAGCTATTTAGGGAAAAACTTGTGTCATGTGCCGAACGGGGCACCTGGGGTTCTTCAGGAACTTGCAGCTCCCTTCCCCAGAAGAACTCGGCCCCTGGGAAGCTCAGGTTCACTTGCCATGCCACCAACAGTCCCTCTGCAATTAATGCCATCCTTCTCCCCTAGCTGGCACATAGCTCACAGTGGCCTCCAGAGTGCTGCAAAGCATTTGGGAGAATATGGCTGAATCCAAGGCACACAGCTGCACAGTTTGGAGCTTAGCCTTTGATAGAAGCAAGGAAGAGCCACATTAAAGTCAAGCTCAGGAACAGATAACCACAGCTCCCTCTTGGTTCATTAAGCACATGGCTTCTCTGTGACACAGACCTCAGCCTTGTGAGCCACCATTCATCTCTGCAAGGCTACTGAGCGAGTTCCTCCCTGGCTTCTCTTCAAATTATGTGAAAGGCTGAGGGTAATGGAAGCCTTGCTGGATGACACCTGCCCTACACTAGAATTAGGCATCTCTCATTACTACATTGACAGAATTAAAGATGTCTACAAAGTCCTTCGGTACATGACCAGAAATTTGCTCCCCATTCCAGAAGACCACAGTGACAACAATCTCTGTCTGAGAACTTGGCCCCACTGGTGGGGGGAAAACCACCATAGCAGAAACGAGTTAAGGCTACGCAAAGGTGAAGCCTTTCAAGATTTGCTTATCCCTGAGTTTTCACATGTAGCAATGAACATAACTTGGATGGCTTTTGTTTGTGTTTTTCCTCAGCGGGAACAGAAAAAAAAGGAGGTCTTGATTATGGCTTAGAATTCCCAGGACTCTGTTCCGGATGTGTCTCCTGGGAGCCTGCTGCTGGCTGATCTCTTCTTTGGTGTATAGTACTGGTTTGGATTTGCTTGACTTCAGTGCTTTCTTATCCACACTGTCATTTGACCAAACTGCTCACAGGTCACAGGCTACTCATTAGTAAAACAAGGGTCCCTCACATATGCCAAGTCCCATCCCCAGCAGTTACCACACCAAACAGAAACCCCAAATCCAAGTGATTTCAACTGCTATGGAGAGAAATCCTAGGCAATCTTCCTTCACATGCTGCCAGAATTTTTCACTAACACTGGCAACCATCTCTGTGATTGCTAATCAGGTAGAACCCAACAAACCGTAGCTTAGGTTAGATGAGGGCAGTCTGTTAGACAGTACTAACCACACTGTGACACCCAAGAGGGTCTTGGTGGAGATTAGAGAACTTCTGGAAAACAAATCATTCAAGAAGCTTTGAGAAATTTCTCAGGCCTTCACCTCTCCCTGATCCCTTCAATCACGTCACCAAATGTAATGCCATGGTGGCTGCACCTTGTGGTACTTGCTCAGTGATGCATGTGACAGAGGCACTGGGGAATTACTTGCTGCATCACACACTCCTCCAGCTCAACTGGCACTGCTACATCAGTTACAGAAACAATGCATAATTCTAATACTGAATATATAATAAATAGTACTGAATAAACTATATACAACGATGTCAATTACAGGAATCTGAATGAAAACTATCAACCAAAACCATAACAAACAAGGAAAATGTAAATATTTCTCCTTGTTCTAACAGTGAGGATTTCCTTAGATATTTTGGGTTTATTTTGCTAATACCAATCACCCCATTTTAAAAACAAACAAACAAATTATCTAGGGACAAATGAAATGCACCAATAACTGATAGCCAGGTAACTTGGATACCCTGTATATCCCACTGTGTGAAAGCCAACCTGTCTGCACAGTGGTGCAATTTCATAACGAAATAGTATTAAAGGACCATTTTTCTTATTTAACTTCCTGCAGGGGAATACCAGTACAAATATATACATATATCTCCTTCAGGAAGGCATCCCACACTCAGGATACTGCAACATCGCACACCAAGGATATTGTATTGCTGCAGCTGATACAGTTAATCAGACCTTCCAGCCAGGCCCTTTGTTACAGATCCACACACACCATTTATGGTCCAAGGCCGAAGGATTCTCCAGCCCCGAGCCATGCGCGCAGCGGGGATGGATGACAAGCAGGACTCGGGCAGGGCGGGTGCCCCCCTTGGCCGCGATCCCCGGCTGCCGCCCGGGCAAGGCTTTGTCCGCGGGCTGTGCGGGGCTGGGGATGCGGTGCGGGCCGGCCGGGCCGCCTTGTCCCCCTGCGAGGGGCTGCTGGGGGCTGTCCCCTCTCCGCGCAGCCCCGCGGCCAGCGCCGCCCCGCAGGATCCTGCCCTGCGCCCGGGCGTGCCAGGCAATGGCGTCAGGAGCAACCTGTCAGCACCCGCCTGTCTCCTGCCTGCCTGCCTGCCTGCCCTTCCTCCTCCTCCTCCTCCCCCTCCCGGGGCTCGCAGCGCGGCCGCCCCCGCGCCCCGCCCGCCCCGCGCATCCCGCAAAGGCTGCCGAGCGCGGCCCCGCCGCCGCCCCGGGGGTCGCGCCGCCCGCCCCCGCAGCACCAAAGCCCCGGTGCCCCCGGCTCGGCTCACCCGCCGCGGTGCTTGCTGTCCATGCGCTTCTTCTGGCGGACGGGCTGCAGCGGGATGTTGTCGGTCATGGCCGCGGTGCCGGGGCGGAGCGGAGCGGAGCGGAGCGGGCGGGATGCGCTCCCAGCAGCGCCGAGCCGGGCCCGCCGCCGTCTGGCGGCAGCGCCGAGGGTCCGCCCGGCGCCGCCGCCGCCTCCCAGCACGCAGGTGCCGCGCCCGCCCCGCCGCCCGCTCCGCCCTCCGCGCCGCCACCGGGGCCGGCTGTCTCCTCCCGGGGTACCGGGCTGCGGGTCGCGACTGCCCCTCCGCCCGCCTGTCCCGGAGCGCACGGCCCCGCTCCGCCCTGGTCCGAGCAGCCCAGCCCTGCCCTGCCCAGCCAAGCCCAATCCAGCCCAACCCTGCCCTGCCCTCCTTTCCCCACACCTCCCCCTCGGCCGCCACCTGCTCTGCCCCAAGCCCGCACCTGGGGCGCTTCGCCTTCTCCTGCCCCATCTCCGTTTCTCACCATCTCTCGGGACCCGGCACTCCCGTACCGGCCGCGCTGCCCACCTGTGCCCAGCACCTCCGCACCTGAGGCCTCCTCGCTTTCACCCCAGGGGAAAGACCCGCTGCACATCCCGTGTGCCCTCAGCCTTGCACAGCCAGCACGGAGCTCCGAGCTTGAGCTCCCCTTCTTTATATCATCCCTCCACTCATGTTACAGGACTGTGCTTTATGGGGTTACTGCTCCTCACACCCTTCTTGCTCAGTGACCTTTACCCACTCCTGGCAACACTTATTTCTGGATCCCAATTCAGATTTCCTCTCTCAATTTAAGCACAAATTGATCCAGCCTTTCTGTTCTGTTTATGACGTCATGCATTTCTTTACATTCATGGTGATTAAATCTTCATTAAATCTAAGTATACAAGTCAGATTCAAAAAAACCACTGGGGTACAAAAGCTGAAGTATGTACTTTGTATTTTATCAGACAGGGGTCCTGCATGCCACCATAATCTTTTCCTCATGGTTGCTTCACATTCCTGTCCCAGCAAAACTCTGCCCTACATGTCTTTGACACCTGTACTGTCTTCTCCATTCTTCATTCTTCTACCTCCACTGCATCTTCCTCCTGCCATCTCCATATCTTCATGTCCTTCTTTGCCATAAACAAGAAACTGAAAGACTTTTAGGCACCGCACACCTGCTCATATCCAACCCATTACCTTTTGTGCTGTTGAACTTATTTATTCTTCCAAACGTGAAAAACAAAGTTCCCAGTGACAAAGACATATTTCATAGGGCAGATGAGAAACTGGAACTGCAATGGTCCTGGTCAAATGAATTACACTCTCCTAGTGATACTATGAAAAAAAATTGGTCAAGCTAAATATTCATATAACACATCCTTCTTACAAAGTGGAATGCTAAAGCACATCTAGAAAACCACAAATAGGGAAGTCTAACAGGGTAATGGTATCTGCTCAGCCACCAGAACTGTGTCAGTGGAGAAAACCACCAAGTGACTGAAAAATATGTCAGCAACAGTAACAAAAAAAAAATTGCTTCCAATTGTGTAACCGGTGAGGCGATGGCCCTGTGTCAGTGTCGCAGCTGGTCCATGGGTACCAGGCCCCACCCCTTGCAAATCACTTCCTCACATTCCTCTCTGATGCTTTCTTCTCTTCGTGGCTGTGCTCTACATCAGCTCTGCAAAAAGGGCTGGTTTTACAGAAAACATCTGCCTGGAAGAGCTCCTCGATTTATTTATTTATTCCAATCAAATCCCATTAGGAGCTGGATCGTGAGCACAGCCTGGGAACAGCCAGGCAGCACTAGCGAGAGCCCTGCAGCCCTGGGAGGGCATGGGCTTGGATCCAAGGCTTCTTCAGGTGGATCTGCCTCGAGGGGAATCACAATGTGGGTGCCAGACCTTTGCTGAATCCCTGCCTGTGCCGAGCAGCAGTTGAGGAGGTGGCTGTTGTGGGTGCTTTGGGCAGAGGCTCCAGCCCTGTGGGCATTGCCCGTCCAAGTTTGCTCCCACCTCCTGCACAGCCACGGCAGAGAGGGCAGAAACATTCTGGGGGCTGTCACTCGTGCCAGAGAAGCTTCTTCCTGTCTGAAACCACCCAAATTTACTCTGGTGCACCTCTACAGATGGAGGAAATGCCCAGCACAGGTAAAGATCGTATGAAACAGTCAGATCTGCACATCCAGCTCAGCACCTTGCACTGCGGTCACCAAAAAATCTGAACCTCTTTCTAGTGCATGGGCAGCTTATTTCTCATCCCTTTACAAACAGTCTGCAAAACCCTTCGTTTGACAAAGAACCTCAAGATCTCAAGGCTCTGCAGAACTAAAACATGGGGGTTTTTTTTAACATACCAGAAAGTAGCACATACCAAACTGACCGGGTTTCTTTAAGATGAGGGATGTTTGCATATGTCCTAAAATGAGCTTGGGGTAATCTTAAATATAGTTAGTAGTACTTTCCCAGTGAAAAATGAAAACTATCAAAAAAAAAAAGAACTCAAAATAATATATGTAAAAAAAGAGGAGCAAAGAAGAGTGAGGCACATCAGAGTTTCTGGGCAGCTTTTCTCTTTCCATCCTCACTGTGCTTTAGCTCAGGTTACACCATGGATTGCACCAGCAATTGTCATTTAATTTTCCCTTACAGTTGAAGCAGAGTCATCCTAACATTTTGTAATGAGGACATTTCAGCAATGCAATGAAGAGTTACACCAGCTTCAGGCACCAGCGCTGAGACTGTTTAAGCAGATATTTCCAATGCCATCCTAACTAGAGCTGTCTTATTACAAAACTTTTTGTAGAACTGACTTTTAGGCTGTATTTCAAATAAGTAATACCATGTTTTAATTTCTTATTTCTCAATCTACTGTTCTTATCCCTTCATGGGGACAATTGAAGTAGAAACAGAAATCTCTTCTCCTCCCACAAACACTTCAGCTCATGAAACATATTTGCTCCCTTTTTTCTCATATTCAACATCTGAAATATTGTTTTCATATGAAAGAAAAGATAGGATGATAGAATTCACTGCAAATGATGATTTAATAAAAGGAGCAACTGAAGAACCTAAACAGGACATTGTACTTGACCCAAACTAGTCACACCATTGCCACAAAACCACAGACCTGATGCTGTACCTGGCTGAAATGCCAATCCTAGCCTCCAGCCTTGGTTAAAATAAAACTTATCAAATGCCACTGGTATTTGCTTTCAGGTGAAAATGGCACCTGATTTTAAAACATCCATCATTCTTTTAAGCACCACATTTTGGCCCTTGATAACTTTGTGATCAGACAGAAATTAATGACATCCCTCCTTTACATGGAGCAGCTAAACTTCCTCCCCATCATTTCTGCACATGGCCCAGCTCCAACATTCAAGAACGTGGGAGGACAAACAACTGACTGACTCAGCCCCAGGAATCCTAAAAGAGGAGCAAAGGGATGCACTGCAGCCTGCAGACTTACTCACACAGCATCTGAGGAGCCAAACAAACTTTCAAAGCCTTCCTTACGGGCACTCTGATTTTCTGCCTTGTATTGAAACACTTTTGATTTTTAGTTAGAAAATCACTGTGAAGGATCTAGACTAGGCTGTAACCCAATGGGCTAAACCCACTCCTTGATGTATTTCTGGCATAACATTCACTTTGCTGTAAAGATTTCACTTGTGATTTCACCACTCACAGCAGGTACAAGCTCTCCTGGTTTCCAAGCCTTTGATTTTCATTTGCCTGTTGAGAAGGAATGCCCAAGGGAAAACCTCCAGCCTAGAACTGGGAAGTTAGATTTGTTAAATCAAGTGAAATAAAACCTATTTTGATTTTCCTGATGCCGCTGGATTGTTCTGATGTTTTATTTTTGCAAGCACATAACTTGAGGCTCACAAAGGAGCCCTGCAAGCTGCAAAATTCATACTGCATCCCTGCTAATTAAAAGGAGCTCATTTACTTTCCATCATTTTAAATCATTATCTATGTTTTGGTTTTTTTCTCCCAGGACAGTTTTTTTCCCCACAGATGATTAAATTAACAGCACAGCAAGCAGTTTTATATCCCTCCCTGCTCCCCCTCATCTCCACCGAGTGATTTGTCTTACAATCAGTTCTGGACCACTTGGCCTCCTCTGAGGTTGTCCTGTAGGGACAGTTCATCAAATGCCATCAGCGTTCTCACCTCTGCACATTGTAAATCCCATTTCAAACCAAGAAACTTGTTATTGGCAAGTTCAAGGTGGAGCTCTCATTTTTAATGTGAAGGGTTGCATAAAACTACCAAGTTGTTCATTGGGATGATTTAATCTCTTAAATCTCTTGTGCAGGCAGCACAAGCACTTGCTTTGCCAGTAGACTTATGTTTTATGCACTGAATGATCTTGAGTCTCTCCTGATCTGACATTTAAGCTCACAAAGACAAGGGGAACTCAATCTGGCAAAGCACAGCCTATGAACACAACTGGCTCCGGGGTGTGTCTAAATCAAACAGAAATTTCTATGTCCATGGCCTTGTACCACCATGGTTCCCCATGGTTTTGGAAGCCTTTCCAGCCTTAGCTTTTGCCTCTCTCCTGCAGTTCTCCACTGTACCTCTGTGGTACAGAACTCTGCCACCTCCTTGCCCCCAAGGCTTTGTCTCCTCCTCTGTGCCCCTGACAGCAGCTCCTCACCCACAGGTGATGCCTTCCAATGGTTTTCACTGATCCTCAAATGCATCCAGGTCTCTAAGCTCCACTGATTAAAGAACATGTAAATAAACTGTATTTTGGGGGTGTGCCCATATTCCTCCAAGGATCAAATCCTCATGCCAGTTTCCCACTCAAACAATGGATGGGTGGTTTTGACAATGCACTTGCAAATTGCGCTCATTACCTATTTAGCACAATGTGCTATAAATTTCCTTCCATTATAGTTGTGCTACTAAATAAATAATTGAGCTTTTTATGAATAGGACTCTAGTTTTGATTTTTTTTTCCTTGATGAACACAGAGGAAGGTCATAATAATGATATTCTGTTTGACATTTTATATGCTGAAAGATTAATTCAGTTTTGGAACTACATTTAGTTTTTTCCCCTAAGCATGAGTATCAAATTATAGATAATTCTGACATCTAAGGAGTTGGCTCAGACTAAAGGTGTGCAACTGGTTGAACAAAATGTTTATGATTCCACAGGCAGTCGGAGTTGTGCCATTATTCTTTGTACCTGTTATTATCTGATTTCATAAGCACATGTTTTACAAATACCAGGGTGCACCCTCTTTGTCTGAAAGCGTAGCCCATTGCACACGGTATTTGGAGCTTTGTTTCAGGGCTGTGTTTGCAGCCGCACCATTTGTAAAAGGAAGGCAGTGGGCAGGAGCAGGGATTTGGTTGCTAAGGGTTTGCAAACTTGCAGCCCTGCAGGAGCTGTGCAGCACAGCTCGTACACTGCGGCATCTCCCCAGGCTCCTGACTCCCTCCCACCAGTGACCAGCAAGGAGGGTTTGGTGTGCTGAAACATCACTCCTTCTCAAAAGCAGTACAGAAACAAGCTTGGGCTGAGACATTCAATCCCTCAAACTCACAGCAAACGTGCAAAAGCTGCCCGTTCCCAAGGCTCAGCTCCGCACGCACACGGAGCCGGCACCGGGAAGGAGCATTTCAGAGTAAAGCAACGCAAAGTGGGACGCTGAAACACGAACCATTAGCAGTGTGGTATCGTTGTACATGTGCCCCCAGCCTACAGGAGGTGCATTCATCTTTTAAATTTATCTTTCAAACGGCTGGGCTCAGACAAGACTACTGCAATTAATTGGGGAGTTAAACACTCCCAGATTATCATGCACTGTTAACACCTGCAGCTCTGATCTGCACGCATGGCTTTGATATTATTTCTCCTTTTGACAAGTGGGCGATAGCGGATATCCTTTAAGCCTATATTTAATGAAGCCCTCCATAAATCCATCAACACTTGCTAAGGGAAACTACAATAAAGCTCCTACTGCCACGGGCTCTGCTATGGAGAGAACATTTGGCATTCCCATAATGAAGTTTGAGAGCAGATACTGCTCACGCTGACCTGAGGAAGTGCAGTCTTATGCTTGTGGCTCAAGAAGAAAACAACCCTTCAGTACCTTACTTTTAAAACCATAGTAGTCAAAATGTCGTTCAGAAAGGACAGCTGTCAAATGAAGAAAGGAAAAGGCTTTCTAGAAACATGAACTCTCATTTGTAGTTTGTATTTTGTTAGCTCTTGAAATGATCTGGCTACTGGTTTTGTGTTACACATGCTGTGAGTGTGATAAAAAAATGTAAGGCTATAAAGGGAAAATAAATTGGTATTTTTTACACATTTTATATTTCCAAATTTTATAAAAAACCCAAACCAAAAATCTACATAAAGTGGTTATTTTGTCATTTAGGGCTGAAAGAATTGAGTTGGGAATCAGAAGAATAAGTAATGAGGAGCAAATTTTATGTTTTCCAAATCTGGACATCATGAGTTGAGAGGGGTGGAGTACTTTTAATATATACAGATATTTAGGTACTCCAAAGCAGTAAATCATCTGAATGTGTGCTGAACTTTAAAGACCTAAGTAATCAAACTAGTTTCAGGGGGGGAAAAAGCAGTGTGTCCAAAACAAAAAAAAATTTAAAAAGTTATGTTTGGTATTCTGAACATCTAGACTGCATGGAGACTAATTTTTCTAAAACAAACATTGCCAAGTGGATCTACAGGACTGTGAAGGGCTATAAAGCAAATTCAGGCAACTCAATTTAAAAGCATCCTCTGTCATCACACACATAGGACCACAAAGTCAATGAGTATCTAGGAAGATAATGTGCATAAAAGATTTCGGGACTGATTCTATAGTTGGACTCAATGGTCTTGGGGGTCTTTTCCAGCCTAAATGATTCTGTGATTTAGGTTCCATACTTGACTAAATATTTATATAATAGCACTAGACATTGTGAATTTTACTTGATTTGGTTTTTCAGTTTTCTTTGGAGAGACAGTTTCACGCAGATCTTAAGTCATGTCTGGATTTTGCCAAAACCAAGTACTGGAAAATAAGGCCCATGATTAGATCCATCTGTTCTCATTCTGAATTGAGACATTTTCTGCATGAAGCAATTAAGTCAGAGAAGTCAATTGCTGGACTGTGAGATATGACAACAGAGATGCTAATAAAGAAGTTTGACAGGAGAGAGATGCTGCCATGGATTGGCTGGATGTCCAGCACATCACCAGTTATAACAGGCAAAAACATACATGCTTTCCAATAAACCAGACAGCTCTGAGTATTGGCGGCATTAACAGCAATCAAAATGTTGCAAAGAACACTGCCCTTTATAAGCAATTAACTTAAAGTGCAGAAAACAGAAGATAGGATAACAAAATAGATAATATGGTAATAGGCTCCAGGAGTGTGTAATTGCAGGTTCTATCTCTGCCCCCGAGTTGTTTCCTGGCCTGCTGTGACTGTGCAGTGCCAGACGCTTTTCTAGGTCAGTGGTGAATGAGCTGAAGCTGAACACACGTGAGTCCAGCTCACCCTCAGCCCACCGCTGCCGAGCCCTCTCCAGGGAGCCCCCAGGAAGGGCACACAGAGAAGAGCCCTCTGGGCTCAGCACACTGCACAAACATCACCAGAAAGCCTCAGCACTGAGCAGCAACCTCATGGGATCACACAGACTGTAGGGCAGCTTTCTGCCTGAGCTGGTGTTTTGCAGACAGAAGCCATTGCCTTCCCTGATTCCAAACAGACTGCAAACCCAGCAGTAAACAGTAAAAAAAAAAAAAATAAAAATCAATGCAGTACTCATCCCTTTTCCTCTGTTTCAGGCCATCTCTGCCAGCCCATCAGCACAAGCATCTCAGCCAGGTCCTTTCCCCTCTGCTGATCCAAGTTCTGTGGTCATTCACCCTTTGCTCCACCTTGTATTTATCAGCAGCCCAGGAAGGCTTCCATCTCCTCCCTGCCAGCTGTGGAAAGGCAATCGGCCTCACTGAGCTCAGCTAGGAGAGCTGGTTCTCTACATGATTGTCAGACAAACTGGCTCCTCAAAGTTCCCATTGACTTTTTGGAAAGTTTTGAACAGAAAGGGTAGGTTAAAAGAAATGTTTCTTTAGAGGAATACCAGAGCTAATACATTAGAGCTAACATGCATTCTTCTTTTTAAAGCAATACAGCTTTGAGGGTCATATTTAGCATTTGAAGTAAGCCAGTGTTTACCTCAGCTCATGCAAGCAAATATGCTACTTACACAAAAGCAACAGCCTGCAAATCCTCTGCACAATGAGGAAAGTAAGCAATAACAACTAAGAACAAGAAAGTCCTTTAGGCAAGAAGAGAGGCTAATGAGCAAAGACAGCACACATACCGTGCTCACTCTGCTCTCACACCACTGGAGCTACATTAGCTTCGGTAACTTGTTCCTAATTTACATCAGCAAACGGAAGACGAGAATCAGCTGTCTTTTTTAATTGTTAAGCTGCAACTTTACTGGAAACTGAACACACTTGCCAGTGTGGGGAGTTACCACGCTGAGTTTCAGAAGGTGTTGTCTCAGTCCTTGCACCTGGGAGAGCAGGCAATTCCCAGTCTTGCCTGCTTTGTTAATAGCAGCTCCCTCCAGCAGAAACACCCCTGTGGCACAGCCTGCTTCTGCTGTGGGAATGGGGGGATAGCCCTACCCATTCTCCCCGTTTTGTGATAAGATCCATGACTTGCTGACAGGGGCTTAGCCAGGGATCCTGCCACGCTCCAGCAGGAGCTGCCTCATCACTGAGCAGGGATGCAGCTTTGGGTGCAGCGAGCACTTGACACGGTGGCCTAGAGAGCAAAGGCCTGCAGTGTCTCTGTGCCAAGTCACATCATTTGATCTCACTGCTGCCCACTCAGCCGAGGCAGGCGCTGGATGAATCAACCTGATTCCCCAGAGTAACTCTCTGCTGCAGGGATATCATACACCTGCTTGCCAAAACCTCTTGCTATCCTGGTTTCCATCAGTTTCCTGACATTTTATTTCTACACCAGCACTGATGCTTTAAAAAACCCCTGCCTTGTGATCTCCCACCTGCTGACCAAGTTAAAGGCAGCAGAGGTCTGATATATGTAATTATATTCTTATAGACAGCCATGAAAAGGCAGGCAGAGCCCCACAGCACGGCAGCTTTTGAGGTAAAGCGGTAACGTGTGCTTAGCCCTTATGGCACAAGTGCAAAGTCTATATTTAAGAGAGAAAGAGACCTCAAACCTCAGAACTGTTTGGATGAGGAGACATCAACAGATACCATCACGTTACAAAGCCCCAGGACAGCAGGTTTTGTTGGTTTCCTGCTAGAAAAGCTGCTCTCTTCCTCCTGCTAACATGGCATTATGGTACCACTTGGTATCAAGCTATCAGCAAAGAGCAGGCCTCTTATCACAGGTTCTTTTGAAGCCAGGGCACTTCTTCACAATAGCCATGATTGGCCCATACTGGAGAGCAATTTCCCAGTTAGGGCAGGTCTTTAGACAAGATCCACCTCTCCTCTAAACCCAACACCTCCTCTTTCCCACCACCTTGCTCCTCCAGCTGCTGCAGTTAATCCTGCACAGGCAGCACATCCTCAGCACGAGAGTGAGGAATCAGCCTTAAATCCTGCCCCCCATCTGAAGGGACAGAACAGCAGCTCCATCACCACACCCATCCAGGTACCCAGAGCAACAACCGCTCTCAAAGCAGGTCATAAGCTCAGGAGTTGCACACAGTTATTCACACTGGCACAAGTGTAGTTTTTACTTACCACCACTTGTTGTATTCCTCACTGGGGTTCAGATTCTCATCCCTTGGTTTCCCTGAGCAGAAGGGCCATGTCTCCTCTTGCACCAAATATTTTGCCCCCAGGGACTATAGTGCTGCTTTTAAACAACTTCATGCCCTAGTGAAGCACTGCATGCTTACACCTTCCAGCACATCCACTGTGTGCTGCTATCGTTCCTTCTGTTCCTATGTTTATTTTGCCCTGCCCAAACCTTTTCTCAGCTTGGTGGTAGAGCCTAGAGAACAGGTGTCTCCTTTCTACCTTTCTTTGCACTCCCAAATATTGTGCAGTCAGCTCCAGTGCTGGAAACATCATTGTTTCTGCACCGTTTTCCTGCACTGTTACATTCCAGGCACAAAATAACATTTGTTAGTTTAGGCTGCAGGAATTAGAACCACCTCAGCCCTTTTCCATTACACCAGGGCTATTCTCAGAACTGTTTTCCTTTGCTCTTTAGGGGAAGTTATTGATCCTTTTTCTGTGCAGCTAGTGTCTTCAGGCACCAGCAATTTGACAATATTCTTTTCCCTTTCTAGGGTGATCACAGTACAGGAATTGTACATATTCCTGTCACTCTATCCTAGTGTGGAAATGAACATCCCTAGCATGTACCAATCCCTGGATCAAACCCCAGCTGTTCCTAAGGAACTCATCTAGAGAGACCCCTCCACCCCTACCTGGATCCTGTTGCTTAAAGTAACAAACTAAAGCATAACTAGGCCATGGATCTCAAGTCCCTGGAGTGAGACAGCATCCTGCCCCTTGAACTCACTCTTCAGGAGACAAAAGCTTTGCCAGAAAAATTAAAGCACCAAGTGTGAAAAAGCCATCCCAAAATTTATTCTCAAAAATGTCAACAGAAACGCATCAGTAGATACTCAAAACTACAGAGTTCTCAAAAGTCATACATTCACAATGTAGAAACGTGACAAATTGGGATGCCTTTTGCATGGTCTATGTAACAATATCCATTTTACAGTGTAAACAGGTACTGGTATGTTCTTACTTACAAGTCCAGCAGGAAAGGCACAACTCGGCATACAGAGATCATAAGCAAGAATCAGGTGCAACAACATTACACAAACTTTTGGTAATCTGCATTTCTGGGGCCTTCCACAACAGAGACTGGACTTGAAGATTTCCTACAGTCAACAGCGAGATGTCTCTCCATCCTTCAGTCCTTCCATACCAAATGCTCACTTTCCAGTCTGGTTCAGATCCCATTACACATCCAGTTCCAGCAGGCGTCAGATGAATAGTGAAAGGTCAGTCCAGTAACTCTTCAGGTGCTTCCACTAATACATCAGGTTTTGGTTTCAGATAGTGCATGGAAGCATCTGCTTGAATCTCAGTCATTACAGTGGTCATTAATAGAAAAATAGACACTACAACTACAAAAGGAAAAAAATGAGGTAGATAACTTAGAATCCAGATGACTATCCCAGCAACCTTCATACAACACACATGGATCATTAATTACCATTTTGGTAGAATGCAAATTCACAGACCACCAAGAAACTTAATGACCAGAGTAGGAATGCCATCCAAAAACCCACAAAACATTTAACCTAAGCATGAATACTTCATATTTAAATACAGGTTTACACAGACTGATCTCCTAAATTACCCAAATTAAAAAAAAAAAAAAAAAAGTCTCTTGCTAAGGAAACCAGTTCCCATGCCAAATTGCAACAGTCACCTGAGATTCCTTGCAGAGCTTTTAGACCTGACTTCCCAAGGCAAGTCTTCCCTTTCAAGAGGAAACAAACAAAAAAAAGTATATACATACCCGCCCATGCTTGTTTGGGGCTCTTGGTATTGAAATAAAACATCTAGGAAAAACTGCACATCTTTGGAAGTAGGAATTTTGGCACTACACTTGAAGGACTGTCCTAGTAGTAGTATTAAATAAGCAGCAGCCAACAACACAGAGAATTAATTACTTAGGAGCAGTGACTAAAGAAAAACAGCAACTTTCCACAGAACTTCTGAGGCAAAAAAAAAAAAAAGTAATTAAAAAAAATTGTAGTTTTTATAGCCATTATAGTAAAAAAAAGTACATTCAGAAACCACACAGAGCCAAAAATCCAAACAGAAAAATTTTTCCTAGGAGGGTAGCAGACATTCTAGGATATTTACCCGCATTAATAGTTTTCATTTCTCATCAGTATATAGAAGCTTTTCCATCAACAGTAGGGTGCTTCCACTCTATTCAAAACCCCCAAGTATCACTCTAAACAGAGGTAAATATTCTAACCTTTGGAATTTCAAGTTGTAGAAACTTCTGTAAGGCTGTACACATTAAAGTCACACGCAAGAACTACTTTGCAAGACCCGCATCTTTCCAAATAGAAGGAAATCCTAATCTTTATTATTTACTATTTGCAAAGCAATATCATGATTGTACTCTGGGCAACTCTTACAAAGACAACCATAAAATCATTTGCACGTCAATAGGAAAATACGAGGCTGAAGTGGAATCTCTTAAAAATATATGTTTGCGTATATATATATTTGTTCTTTCTGTACGTCAACTTCACTAGAGTTTTTAACTAACAGCAATTTTGTTCTCCTCCATGAAGTGAGGGAACTGGTGTTTTGGCACATTGTCTGCAGCAGCACCACCGGCCTTCTCTGTCTCAGAACCAGTCCCAGACTGGGTCCCATCTATTTTGGAGACTGTAGCAGTGTTTATGGCCGAGCCACCCCCGATGGTGACCGGGAGGGCGGGCAAAGCACCGCTCTGGATCACCGAGATCTCGTTGGTCTTCATGGCGATGCCATTGCTGAGCACTGCTGCGTACTGATTCCACACCGTGGGGTCAATGCTCACTGAGGGAGGCATTATATCCTTTGGGAACATTTCAGATACCTTCTTGGGATCATTCCCCAGCAGAGCCATGGGATTATCAATCGAAAGCCTTCTTCCCCGCCTGGCAGAGTTATTCCACATGTGAGTTCCCACATGGACCTTCCAGAGGGGGGTAAAAAGTGAAGAGAATCATTATTACTGCAGTTCTTTCATGGCATACCCAAGTTCTACTTTGCTTACAGGCAAGTTGCCCAAGAGAAGTCATATTTGCATTCAGATAAGTGTTTCAGTTGGGTAGTTTTTGTCAACGTTCCCTTCCTGGTATGTGTAAGGTGGAGTCATCCCACTACCTGACATTACCATGGATCTCTGGAGTTTACTGCTCAAGGGCTCACAGTACTATGTTTTACACTTATTTTAGGTGGAGTTGGCAAAGACACTGCTCTCTCCCCCAAAATAAAAGCCACGTTACCTGCTGTGAACAGACCATACTGAAAAAAAATACTGGTTAATGAAAAGCAACCATGAAACAATTTAGAAGAGAAACACCAAGTAATGTGGGAGACTTCACCTAAGCTGAAATCTTCCAAAGCACATTCTGCAAGTGCTTCCAGCAAGGGACTGTTTGCAATCTGCAGAGTATTTTCTCTCCTCACCAGTATTTTATCTCCCATTTATACAAGAGGACTGAAGAGTTTCTCACAGGAAGGGAGAAGCCTCTGTGTGGGTGAGGGAGCTGCAAGTCCCTCACAGGGCAAATAGATTCATCTGACAACAAGGACAGACTCACAGCACTTCTTCAGCAAGTGCTCAGACACAATCCCCCAACTACTTTGTGCCATCTCAGGATTATCCTGTTTTAATCCCTCCTCATCTCACAGTGTTTCAAGCAGTGCAGTGTAATGCATTTACTCTGCAGGCAGAATTTTGTAGCATTCAGTCTTTGAAATGTTTATGTCTTGACACATCCAAACCCAAATGAAAAAAGAAAAAAGCAATCTGCTTAGTAAGGGCTAAGCCTTCCCTTCCACCCCAAAAGGAAAGTCAAGGACAGAAGTGAGGACCTGCAAGCAATCTCAGTACAGTGTTTAGAGAGAAACTGTGTGAAGAAACCCAGGAAGGAGAGACAAATGTCAAAGATAACTACATGAGGAACTAAAAGAAATGTTGCCCCCAAGGGCAGGTCAAATATTAGCAAGTCTTTCTATCTCTAGTATGAGTTTCACCAAGAAAGAGATGACCTTACCTTCAGGTTTCCTTTTGTGGTGAAGGCTCTCCCACAGATGGTGCAGGCAAAAGGCTTCTCCCCGGTGTGGGTCCGCTCGTGGATCTGCAGGGCGCTGGCAGAGGAGAAGTTCTTCCCACACGTAGTGCAGATGTGCTGTTTGGCGGGACGGCAGAACTTGGGCCGTGGCACGAGGAGAGGGGCAACCCCTGGGGACAGAGCTGGTGGGCCAATGAAGTGGCCAGTGCTGATGGGGCGATCGCTGGGCATCTCCATCTTTATCAGGGCGGGGGGGGCTCTAACAAAAGCAGCTGGAATACTACTTCGACCTGGAAAGAAAGCAAAGATAATGTTTATCCCAACCTCATTCTGCTTCAAAGCTTAAGTGTGGCTAAGGCTCCAGCCTGCAGAGCTGCAGGAGCCTGCAGAGCACAGCTGCAGAGCCCTCCAGAGATGCATGACAGGGCTGCTACTGCACTTCCTGGGATACCCCAAAACAAATCAGTTCCTGGGATACCCCAAAACAAATCAGTTCATCCCTTTTCTTTGTTGGTGAGCTAATGAGCTAGAAAGTCCTGCTTTCAGGTCAAATTTAGACAAACATTAACCTTAATGCTAAAGAGCCTGAAAAGCCCACAAACAATTCCAGAGTTTCCATGACACATTCCTGGGATGAGCAGTTTTCCCACAGAATACAAATGTGTATCTTTAAAGCAATATAAGGAAGTATTAGGTGAGCTCATGAAATACACTAAGTGCATGGTCTCTATTAATTTTAAGAACCTCTATGCTACCCCTTGCAGGAGATGACAGCACTTAAGTCTTTGAATTTTGAGTCTGACTCAGTCAGGGAAACTTAACAGGGCATATGCCCTTATCCTAACAGAGGAGAAAGAAGAGGAAAGCCCAGAAGGCTTTGTTTCCTGTTGATCCTTTTTAGAGATGAATTTCCTCCAGTCCTATTGCCCCACCCCAAATTATCACCAGCATTTTGAGTTACTCACCATATTCTCCATTTGCAAAGTGTAACCCGGGTTCTTCTTTAATGACCTTCCGACCAATATTGCCGTAAGTTAAATCCAAAGCACCAACAACCCCTTCCATTTCTGCAGGAGCGTTCTCAGGGCCCTCTGTTTTATTTCCCGCACCTGAATCTTCTTGATTGTTGAAGGCAGGTGACTTGGACCTCACGCTCTCAGCTTGGCTGTTGGCTGGGGACAGAGCCTGGAGAGATGCGGACTCGGAGGCAGCAGGACTCCTGCCATTCTGATAATCTGGATCTCCTGCCACAGAAGACGAATCATTTGTCATGCCATCGCTTTCTGCTGAGCCGTTGTCACTAGACTTCAAACTGCTTTGCCGCTGCAAATTCAAAGAGGTGACGATCTTCATTTGATTCTCCAGGGCAGTGACACCAGAGAAGGAGGCTGCCATGGCTGGCGACTCTGATTGTGCATCATACGGAGTAGGAGGTTTTGAAGAACTCCTGGGGCCATCCTGAGAGTCCATGTCCTCTTCCATCTCTATGCTTTCCACGGTCTCATCCGGGCGACTGATATCTCCGTTCTTCTCAGCCACAGCAGGATCCACATCGGTGCTGTCGCAGGTGTTCTCTGGCATTGGCGTGTTGGGGATCTGCCCCCCCATGTGCATGCGGATATGCTGCTGCAGCACAACTGCATTTGTAAACTTCTTCTGGCAAATAGGACACGAATGCTGCATCTTCAAAGGAGTATTGGCCCGGTGGACACCATAGTGAGTTTTAAGGTTCCCTTTAGTGGAGAAAGCACGGCCACAGATCTTACACTTGAACGGCCTCTCCCCGGTGTGAGTACGATAATGCATTTTCAGTGAACTCTGGCAGCTCAGCACTCTGTGACAGATCAGGCACTCGTTGGGGTCAGCAGTAGATTTGTCGATATTTTCAACCAGTTGCTGAAGCTTCGATGTCTCTGAGCCTTGTTCATTTGACCCACTTACATGGAAGATGCTCACACTGCAGGTGGCTTGTGGTGAGCTCAAGCTCTGCTCTGTTCCTGACTCGTGACCGACTGCCCCCGATGAGGAGGAGCCTCCCTCACTTTCTGGAGAGGGCCTTGACTGCAGATCACTTGAGAACGTACCAGGCAGAGACTCCTTAATGCCTGCTAGGCTGGAGATGGTCTGAGGTGCACCTGTGGCCGCAGAGGTAGGCAGAGTTGTTAGGAGAGGTTTGCTATCCACAATTAGGTTAGACTCATCCAGTGGCACAGACATCCCATATGGGATTCCAGTGCTAGTGGGCACATTGTCCAGGTGCTCAGGAACTGGGTAAGGATTCATCTTTATGTGGGGGTATTTGTCTTTGTGACGCTGAAAATGCACTTTAAGGTTTCCTTTGGTTGTGAAGCGGTTCCCACAGATGTTACACTTGTAGGGCCTTTCTCCAGTGTGGGAGCGGAGGTGGATCTGCAGGGCACTGTCATTGCCAAAGACCTTCCCACAGAACTTACACTTGTGTTTGAAGAACGGCTCTTCTGCAGTCGGTTTGCTTTCAGACACACTAATGTTGGGAGGTTTCCCCTTCCCCTTCTTCGAGGAATCTATGACAGAAGAAACGGCCGAAAGCGGATTTTGGAAGATGACGGAGTTGGAGGACTGAGGTAGCAAAGGATTCGGGAACTGAGAAATGGAGCCGGGGAGGTTTCGGCTTCCCTCTGGCTTCAGGGGGAAGGAGGAGGACAGCCCAGCAGCCAGCGAGCTGGCGGCTGCAATGCCAGTGTTAGAATGAGGTAGTTTTCCTTGCTTCAAGGATTCCAGTGATAGGCTCTGGCTTCCAGCTTTCTGTCCAATTAAAGCCACAGCAGCCGACAGCTGCTGAGACATGTGAGCGCCCAGAGCTTTTAGTGGATCAGTAGCAGCTGCTATAGAAGGATGCAGGGCATGGGGAGCCATCATGGCAATCTGAATGCGGATTTGCTCCGTCAGCTGAATCTGCTGGAGTTGCTGCTGCTGCAAACACACGAGCTGCTCCAGGATCATGGGGATAGCATTGAAACTGGCTGCTGAGGAAGAGATGGCATCGGAGGTCCGCTGGTTCACAGCCACTTTAGTGCCACGTATCGTCTGCAAAGTCACATTAGTGTTTGGTACTTTGGGTTTTGGTAGATAGCTTAGCCCGGGAGCTGCAGGCGTGACAGGGGGTTCTATTTTAAGGTACATTCCTCCAACTGATTCAGCATCCATTTTTCCTTCTCTCTTTTCCACAGAACCAGTGCAGCCCTTTGCCTGAATGTCCTTGCGTGTCCTGCTATCCATTCGGTCACTTGGAAAGTTCCCTAGAGAAGCTTCAGAGAAGCTCTCAGGGGGTACTGTTCCCTCACTGTCATTCATGATTAGAACAGGTGCATTTTTAGTGCAATTTTTCTTATGCTCAAGGAATTCAGAAAGAACAAAGAATTCTGCACAGCATTTCTCACAGATTTTAGTTTCCTCCGTGCGGCACCTTTTGGAACTCATTTCACCATCTCTATCACCTGGGACGTCTTGTGGACTCCCTTAAAATAAAAGAAAGTCACATTATTAATTGCTAGATTGAGACCGAGTATTCACTATTCTTAAGATCACCTAAATTTCAAGTTAAAAGATACAAAACACTAGAATCGAGTTTGCACATCAAACAAGTCCTGCTCTTTATGTTCATGCCAAACTCTTTGCAGTCACAAAGAAATCTGCATCTCAGCTGTGTTTTCAATAAAAACAATAATATAAAAGAACTCTCACACGGCTCAATGAAAAGAGGTTTATCCAAAATCCCCTTATACAGGTAACAAGAAACCGTGCAGCAAGGCAGCATCGGCAAAACAGCACAAGATAGACAGAAAAACCATAATAACACTGAGCAAAACACCACTAAGCTTATTTGGTGTTTGTACTTCAGGTTCTAAATCATTGTTAACCACCTCTCAGAAATTCATACAAGATTGTTAACATGGGAACTTCAGAACAATCCTTAATTGTACACTGATGTATTAAAAGACTTTCACTCCACCATCATAAAAGTAATTACAACCAAAAATGGCTTACAAAAGGCCAATATTAGCTTCTAAAACCTTCAAAAAACACCCACCTCTAAAAAAATACAGTAGTAAAGAAGATATGATTAGCTGACAGAACCCCATACATAGGTATGAGCCTACATTGATACTGGTAATTATTAAAGCAAATAATCCAAGTAACAAGTCCTGCTTGCAAAACACACCAAGTCGTTTCAGACCCCATTTCGCTGCATCTGCAACTCACCCACTTTTGGGAAGGGGCACAAAAAGCCAAGCTGGGCTCCACGTCTGCTCCTGCCCTTCCACCACCAGCACCCCCCAGAACAGACTGAGCAGAGTGTGCACACAGACAAAAAAAAGAAAATCATTCGGGGAAATATCAGAACTGGCATAGAGGTTAACAGAAACTCTAAACCAAAACAGGATGTTTTTGCTCAGTCTTGCCATCCTTCAAACAACAAACTCAACACCCAGCTCGAGGCAGGCCAGTACTCAGGGCAAGGGGGGGCCAGGAGTGCTCAGGAGGTAAAGCTTTATAGATGAATGGGGAAATGGGAAAGGCTCCAGCTGTATTCCAGCCCCCATCAGTTGAAACCTCCTGGGACTTCCATTAAGTGATCTCATTTTCATGGGTGCCAAGAGTGCAGTAACTAAGTAACTTCACCTGCCCGGCGGGGCACACCCCAGACCTGCACCACGCTGAGCACTCGAGATCTGTCCTGCTCAGGCCTCGTGGCTCCAGTAATTAACCCCTGGTGCCACATTACCGGCCCACACCATTTCACAAGGTGAACCCAACACTCCGCAAGCACAGGAGCTATTTGTGGCTTCCATTTCAGAGGTGTAACCGAACCACACATCTGATACATGTGTATATCCTGTACATGGCAGGGTGGAGGGGAAGGATGCCCAAGCACATCAACCTGCAGTTTGAGGGGGGTGTAAAAGGTCTCTAAGGGAGGATATTGCAAAGCTTGACACTTCTTAGCTAACAACAGCATTATATGTCTATTCAACACATTAAACTTCAACGGTTTAATCTTGTGTGGCAGAAAGTGTATGTGAAAGTTTATTTTTTTAAAAATAAACATTTGATCAATTACAAAATACTGCAAGCACCAGAGGCCTGTTCTGCTATGATCTCTAGAGCAATAAATCCAGATCTGTAAAAAATCCCATACACTTCAAGTCCTTGAACAGGGAGGGAGGAAGGGGGTTCTCAGCACTGGTACAATCAAAAATGTTTGGATGTCTCTAAACAAGCGAGAACCAAATGCTTTTCCCCCCACCCTCTCCTTCAGCCCAAACTTCTGTGAAGTAAACAAGTAAAAGTACGTAGCTCCCATCCTGTCACTAAATTGTTGCCTCTAACGTTGATTTAACTCTATGCAAAAACATACAAAGAAATCTAGTCTGCAGACAAGTACAACTAGTACATAATTCAGAACCTGGAGAATAGAGTCAACCAAGAACAGATTATTTAAACTCCTTTTACAAGACTCTGAGCAGCTATAATGGGAAAGTACCTGTGTCGAAAAAAAAAAGACCACAAACTTCCAGAACTACTCTGTGCACTGACTTGAGAGGTCTTTACTTCACTGCTTTCCTGCTTCCATCCATTACACGGGTGTTTCATAAAATATACTGAAACATGAAAATCTCTTTAAGTCCCTTCGTTAACAGTCTCATCTTCCAGGCCGAAATATACGGTTTACGTGTTACAAAATAACCCCACGTTTTCCTTTTTCCAGGGGACCAGAAATGTCTGCACCAAAGACTCTTGCCCACCCCCAAGGACATATTCCAGGATTATGTCTAGACAAGTCCTCAAACTTTAACTTCTTCAAAGCATCTGATCATTTATCTCCCTTCCCTTGATAGTACTTTCTTATATTTCTACTGTTCCACTGATAAGACCACACTAAACTCAATGTCACTTTTCCAACCTCCAGCACTGCCCATGCTTCTTATTTTCCTAATTCTGATGAGTTCTGGTAACTTTTGTGGTCCTAAGCAGCAGTCGCCACCTCAGAGAAAGAAACTCCAGTAAACTGAAGGTACCTGGGATGGGCAGCAGCAGGCGGGTTGGGAGCCCTGCCCCTGCCAGCTCTTGGTGCCACGGTCACATATTTTAGTTTCCAGTTCTCCTGACAGTAAGGCACCAGTTTAGGACTCCAAATAAGTTCAGAGCCTCAAACGACTTGCTGCATGACAAATAGGGAAGTTATGCCTTATTTTCCTTTCTACCTTAAAAAAGTGAACATAATATCTTCCCCCATTTCACAAAGAATTTCAGATAAATTCTGAAACAGGACTCTGGGTTACCGTGTAATACCTGGAATAACTAAGGAGCAATTTACTGTTTCTTTAAAAACACCAACAGCTTCTGTAAAACTCATCTTGATTTCTAGGTACATCCTCTCCCCGGCACCAAGGGCTGCAATCAGAGCACCACAGCTCCCCCAAACCTCAGCAGTTATCACTATCATGAATTAACGGTCTGAAATCAGAGGGTTTCCATGCCAAGAAACCAGCTCTGCCCACGTACTGTACAAGGATTTACCGAGGAGAGCCCTGCCACAACAATTGCTTGTGCACTTCACTTAACCCTCTCCAAAGGCTTCCCAGGGATAGGACTTACTACTGTGTTTTTTTTATCTCCCCACCCCCGAATTTCAGGAATGTTATCTCTCAGCATCTAGTTATCCAATAAGTTAGAAGAATGCAGTAAACCCAGCAGGGGGGTTAGATTGAATCACTGACAAATGGATGGAAAAAATCCACTATTGTGTAGGACAAGGCGGTCATCGACAAGGAAGGCTGATAAAATCCACACAGCTAGAATAATTTCTTTTTTTTAAGGGAACCAGTAAAAGAGTGAAATAAGTCTGGTTTGATGTGATTTCAAGAAGGGTTTTGCTAGTCTGCCACTCAACTGAGCCACTATAGTAACTTGTTTTTTCCAATTGTATTTCACTTGAATTGGGATGAAACTGAGCTCAAGTTTTCCCACTTGCTTCTTTTTTCCAGGAGTTTTAATATCTTTGGTGAGCTTACTTTCACCTACAGACTACAACCGATGCACTGTTTTTAATTCAATGTTAACAAACCCATGTACGTCTCCGGTTAAAATTAACTCATGAAGAACTGATTATCGTCCCTCCACTCCAGTCCTAGACATGAAACCCTCTGCCAGCAGTTCCCTGTTGCTCTCAGGCATCGTGGTCCCCTGATGCTTTTTTCCCGTTCCCAGCCGAAAATCTGGCACTCCCAAGAACTGCAAACTGCCCAAAAAATCACTCTCTTTTTCTCCCACTATCAATCAAACATTTAACGCATTTTATTTAACTGTAACTATGAAATCACTTCCTTGAGTAAAACACACGACTGACTACTTACAGAAATAAGGTCCTTTAAAGGCCTTGATGTTTTCTACACTGAATTCATCAGCTGCGTTTTTCTACCCAAGAACGAACCAGAAACGCGTTACACCTACAATCAGGATTTCACGTGCTTTCAGGTTGTCTCAAGGCTTTAATTATTTTATTATCTACCTACTGATTCACCCTTTTGGTGACCCACCTATTCAAGCGACATAATCGGCCGAAGACAGAACGAACTATCGCGAATAAAACGCTTCTGAGTAGCAAAACAAGCGCTAAACCACGCGGGGAAAGCGAAGCTCCGAGGCGGCGGCTCCCGAGGTCGCAGCCCCGCGCCCGCCCCACCGACGGCGCCTGGCAGGGGCTCTGAGCCCCTCGAGCGCCGGGACGGCCCTCGGGAAGCGGCTGGAGTTACCTGCGGGCGCTGCCCGGAGCCCCGGCGGAGGTCCCGGTGCCGGTCGGTGGAGGGCACTCACGGCCCGCGCTCCCGCCCGGCCCCGCAGCGGGACCGGCCACCCCCGGGAGGGGCCACCGCGACCTCCCGGCAGCCACCTGAGCCAACAGCGACCCACACATCACCCACGGGACGAGTGGTGTGTTGTCCAGTTTGCCCCAGAGCGCTCCCAGCACCGTCAAAAGCCGCGGTTCCCCCCAAAGCCCCTCGGCCGCCCTACCTGCCCGGCGGCCGCGCCGCGCCTCCCGCAGCCGCGCAGGCGGCGGCCCCGGACCACACTTAACACTAGTACAGTGTTTAAGAGCGAGCTAAACGGCACAAACCCCGCTGCCAAGGTCAATTGCATGAGAGTCCTAATTGTGAGCCTGACATCAACTTACCACCCACAGCAAGCAGGAGGAGGCAAAGGTTAGAGCAGCAGCTCTGTCAAAACGTCACATGCCGCCGAGCCCAGCGAAAGGGCTCCATCCCTACAACCAATATAATGTTTCACTTACGTAAAAGGAAAAACAAGCCGGGCATCTCGCCCCTCCGCCCCCCGGCACCCTCTCCCCCTTCACACGGCTGCAGCACCCCGGGGGATGCTCCCGCGCCCCGAGGCTCCGGGCCGGGCCAGCCTGTCCCGCGACAGCAGCTTCGGGCAACCCAAATTGAACATAAAATAAAGCACCGCAAAACTTGGTTTTCCTCGTTCAAAACCCCTCGCCACTTCTGCAGAGCTCAGCGTGCCAAGCCGGAATTTAAATAAAGTAAATCTCTAATTTTGCATTGAGGGGAAAAAAAATAAAATTGCAGTTTGATATTGTATTTTTAAGAATGAATCCGATTTTTAATGGCAGCAATCCAGCACAATGGGTATTTTCAAGCCCTTTGTGGAAATGCTAATTTTCAGTATGTAGCATTATTCCTCAGTGACCACCTGCTGATTTTTTGACCTGTTAATGGATCCCCAGGTTCGCGGGACACTTTAACCCGCTGCATTGTTCACAGAGGTGGGTCCCAAATCGCTTTGCAAAAAAAGGGAACACTTGCAAAAGAGGAGATAAGGGCTTGATTTTATTATTACGATTATGTGTATATCCTCGATAATGCCCCAGACAAATCCTTGCAGAATTTCGACTTTGTTATGCAGCTTCAGCACATATTATATTTACGGGCACACCTGGAGCGGGGAATAGCAAAACTATTTTGGATATTGGCGGGCGGTCCGAGCCATCGGAGCCGTAGCCAACGTCTGTATTTCTGAGAGCGGAGATCCCGCAGGACGGGGCTCAGTGTGGGGACCTGCACCGGTCACCGCCCCGGGCGGCTCCGGAGGGTCCCGGCCGGTCAGCGCACGGCAGCTCCGACGCCCTAAATCCCCCAAACCCGCGCCCCGCCACGAGCGGCACAAGAAGCTCCCCCCTGGCACGGCCAGAGCTTCACCAGGTCCCCCGGCCTGTGCAGCGGCTCTCGGAGGGATTTCAGCCTGGGTTTGGTTGTTAAAAGAGAATGGGGGGGAAAGAAAAAAAGCTCCAACAACAACAACAAAAAAGCAGCTGGCCATTGCCCCGGAGAGCGCGGTGTGGAGCGATCCTCCCTCCCTCCCGCACACCTCCCCCGCCCCAGCGGCCGCATCAGGAGTGATTAACCCTTTTGTTTCAGCGCGGGGCCGGAGGTGCCTTTCCAGCAGCGGGCAGAGATTTACATGTGGAAACATCACCTCCATCCCCCAACCTAACCATATGCACAAAGGAAAACAGTCATGCATTAAACATGGGATTTATTGCCTTCTGGCCAGCATGCTGTTTCTTAAGTCACCATTAACCGGACCCAACAATTGCACATTTCGACTCAAAGAAGAGAGAGGGGAGGAGGAAAAAAAAAAATTAAAGACCCCGAACCTCCTGCGGGCTGGGAATAAACAGCTCCTGTAAAGTGCCGGGATATCGATCAGTTCTAGGAATAGAAACAAAACCAGTCCTAAAGGATGGGAGAGAACCAAAGAAAGTTCTTGGGGGACACACAGAAACGTTTGGGCACAATGACCACAACAACTGTGAACAAACTCAGCCCGGGTCAGCCCCGCTCCCCACCCGGGACGGGACGTGCCCTCCTCCCCGCCGCAGTCCCGGTCAGGAGCGGGACGGGCACCGCGGGAGCGTCCCCAGCCCCGCGGCACCGAGGGCGGTGATAGCGAGGGCAGAGCCCGCACCGGAGCCAGGGAGCCGCCAGCCCCCGCAGCGAGAAGATGCTGCTCCGCCGGGGGAACCGGGCACGCTCCGAGAGCCCCGGCCCTTCCCCGCTCCTGCGGGGGCCACCAGCGAGTCCCCCCTCCCCTGCACGGCCACCCCACCGGGAGCTCAGGGGCTCATTTGAGCCAAAATTTCTACTTCTCCCGAGCCAGGGCCCAGGGCTGCGAGCTCCCCAAAAAAGGGGACAGAGATTTGCGGTGGCAAAGTCCATCACGCCGCCCAAATACAAAGCGCTCACGCACACCCCACATTAGCTCACCAGAGTTATTTTAGGAAGTCGGAAATCAAAGATGGCTGGAGGTCAAGCTACAAAAGGTCCAGGGCGATTGTGATCTCCAACAAAAATAGTCCGAGCGTGGAAGGGTTTTTTCCCTTTTTTTTTTTCCCCCCAAAGCCCCACAAAAATCCTCAAATAACTCCCGAGGAAGTGCTGAAGAGCTCAAAGAAACCGAACTCGAGCCATTTCCTACCCCTCCGAAGTTGTCTACAATTTCTTCCTCTGCTCCCCCCATCCGTTTACCCCCCGCCCCCCCCCAATTCTCTCCGCCTCAGGGCATCTTCGGGGTTCCCCTCCCATGAGGCTGCACCCCCAGCGCGGCCGCAGCGGGGCCGGCGCCCCCCACGCGGGACCCGGCGGAGGCTCCGCGGGACCGGGGCGTGAGTGCGCGGCATTGAGGGGGCCACTGGCCGGGCAGGGCGAGGGACCCCCTCGGGCATCCCCGCGCAGGGCTGCGCTCCGGAGCGGCCCAAAGCCGAGCCTCCCGCCCCCCCAAAAATAACGAGGTGCTCCGGTCAGCCCCGCGGAACAACACCGCGCGGGGCTCCGCAGGGAGTTCACTGCCCCCAAAAAGCCTGGGGGGAGGCCGGGGGTCGGGCTCCTGGAAGTGCCCGCGGGGGGAAAAGAGAGCGGGCTGAAGCACGAGGGTGGAAAAAGCCCCCCGGGAAGCGCCCCCCGCGCCCCGCCGCCGCCTCCGCGCATCAGCCAAGTCGGGACCCGCGGCGGCTCCGCGCCCCCCCCCGCACTCACCACTTGCAGCATCTGGGGGCTGCTCCTCGGAGTTGATGTGCTGGGGCTTCGCCTGCTTCCGTCGCGACATGGTGCACCAGCATCGGGAGCAAAATAGTAGCAATTATTTTCCTCTTCACAACAAATTCCTAGAGTTGGGAAATTACCCCCATTGGGCGGAATGCGCATGTCAGAGTAATTATGATTATCAATAATGCATTGCGATTTATCATGGGTCCCTGACGGCTGATTGGCCTGAGTCCAAGGGCTCACAGATTATTCAAATCAGCCCCATTGATCCGCGCAGCGGGGCACGCTGGGCCATGTAGTCCCCGCGCCCGGCCCGCCCCGCCGGGCCACAAAGGCGAGAGTCCCGCGGGGGCCGGGGCCGCCCCCCCGGCTTTAAGGGGGGCACCGGCCACCTCCCAGAGTAAAC